>LSSL01000052.1:0-62606 GCA_001953115.1 Smittium mucronatum | reverse complement strand
AAAAAAAAAAAAAAAAAAAAAGTAAATGCGTGGATTTCTTTTTTCCTTTCAGGTTTCGTGTCTTTGTTTTTTCTTTCCAGAAATGTAAAATTCCGTGTGTTACATTGTAATAAAAATTCACTGTGAATTGTTGAATTAATTGATAAACAATCTAAATTCACTTAATTCGGTGATAAAAAAAAAACCTAGGCATGTGATTTGGGTTTAATTTAAGTTGTTTCCATTAATGGAAAGATAATAATTTAATACCATTGTTTTAATTGACGTTTTCCCGGTAGCTTTTGGCCTCTCTTTTTTCTCTGCTTCTACCATCTCCTGACCTTTTGGGTTTGTTTTGATGCCAACATATTTCACCATTTTACTCTTTCTCTGCTCTAAAACCAGCTAATAATCGTTGTATAAAATGCTGAAAATATATAATAAGCTGCTAAGTCCAAATTTATCGGATCTTTGATGAGTTATTATTAATAATATGGAAAATAAAATACACCACCACTTTATCCATGGTCTTTTAATCGTCATTACTAAACCCCAAAAACCCCCATTGTTGGCGGAATCCATTCTCTACTATTCTGATATTTTATATTTCTAAAAAGAAAAGTTTTTTTTTTTGCACATTAATCAAATGTCAAATCGTTCAATTAACCCAGATTTGGTATTTTGGTACATTTTTCTCCTTCCATGTTAACTATTAAACAAAATATATCCATTATCCATTCATAATTTTAGCTTCAAAAAATATCTTTTAATTTTTAATTTTAAATCTTAATAGTTAGCTAAAGGTTAAATAGTAAATGGCTTATATTTTTTGCCAATATCTGGAATTTTAAAAGATTAACTAATAAATTCGCCAAATTTCTGACAATTTATGTTAGTTGAAGTCATTTTTTATGCCCCCTCAGGTGATAAGCTGAACAATATAAGCAAAAATCTAATTTTAATAAATTAAATCATTTTTGTAACATTCGTTGGTTTTGTTGTACATCTATATTCATGGTATCACAAATACTGTTTCGAAATTAATTTAAAATCAGTAACGTCTAACAGTATTGAACTATGTCATAGAATTTCTAAATTGATGTTATGCAAATTTATAAAGAAAAACACAAGATTTTTTCCTATTTTACTCATATTAAAGCAATATAAAATGTTTATACAAATTCAATTTGGAAGATACTACTTACATTATATTAAAATAAGCATCTTACCCTGAAATTTTTTTATTATATATTTTTATTAACTTGAATTTTATACAAAAGAAACAAATCGAAAATTAATTGGATTCTGACAGAGAAATCTGGTATAGAAAATAAAATCATAAATATGAGAGCATGATACTTGTAATTTTTTTTAGCAGATCCAACTTCACTATTTATTACCGCATGAAAAAAAAATAATTCCGGTGAGTGTCTTGGTGATTTAAGAATAGATGAATATCATTATGGCTCGATAAAGTAATACTTTTCTGCGACTTATTCAAAAATACGTGCAAAATCCAAGGAAAATATAATAAATAATTAGTTAATTTTTCTTAATAAATGAGGTTTAGCCCCTATTAAATCAAATTAAAACCGGAATCATAAAATCTAGCTATAAATATGTAAAATATCTATTCAATTAGAATAACTATAGATAAAAGAACAAAAGAATTAGATAAAAGAATAAAAGAATAAAAGAATTAGATAAAAGAATAAAAGAACAAAAGAAATGGATCAAGTGCAACGAATATGTTAAAACAGGAATTCAAAAAGGAAAATGAGCCAAGTAAATCCATATCCCCTTACATCACATAAAATTCATACGAACCTGAAATTATTAAGTTTTTAACCACATCAAAAACTATGATATCTCAATATAACTCGCCTCAAATCTTCATTTTGATTCTTCATTTAGGTCGATCAAGGGTGGGTATCCTGTTATCTTTATTGTGATAGCAGATGTTAAACAAACTTTTTTTCCAATCGCAATTTCTGTGTTAATTATTGATGGCACCATTGATTAAATTTGGGAATTTAATTCCATTATGAATGAGACTAAAGGCTTTATACTCGAGTTAAAATAGGAAAAACTAGTGGCAGATTCCACCCCATAAATAGATAAAGCCGCAACAAATTTTCCATATAATATGAATAGAAGAAACTACTGATTTCATGTTCTAAAAAAATTAAGGATGTTATTGGTAAATAAAATAAATCAATGAAGAATATAATTTATAATATTAATGCAAAATACAGTTCGTTATGAATTAAGATTTTTTTAAAAAAGTGAAAAGATTATTCATGATTAACTGGAATAAGTCCTATTTTGTTCAAGAATTATTAGAAAAAAAAATTCAAAAAATTACTTTGAAAAAAAAAAAAAATGTTACGAAAAATCGTGTATTTTTGGTCCTTCTACAAAAAAACTCGATTGAAAGATTTAATAGAACAATCGAAGAAAAGATTTCGAGACACGATAATTCAAATTTAATTGAATTTATCGGTTTATCTTAAAAAAATTAAAGATTAAAAAAGGTCATATTTGCCTCAATTCGGAAAAATTGAAAATAAAGAAATATCATTGAAAAAAGAATATTTGTTTTTTTTTTAAAGCTTGGTAAAAAATAAAGAATAGTTTTTAGTATATCTGAATCTACTATTAGCTAACTAAAAATCTAATTTATATAAAACAAGTTGAAAAAATTAGAGTTTGAAAATTTTGATTCCTTTATGCAATTTTTCGAAAAAAAAAAAAAAAAAAGTTATTTATATTCTCAAAAAAAATATCAGAAATTGGCAAGATTTCTATTTCTCGTTTAAGGAATTTATGAAATCGGAAAATTTTGACCACATATACCGCTTTTTTATCTAAATCTAAGGAGCTGATATATTGAGTATAAATTTTACTTCAAAAATAAAGATGGCTGGAAGGCCAAGGAAAATTAAAATTAATTAAAGTCTTGATAGATAATTTTTTTAAAAAAGGTCAATTTATCTACCCCATTATATCTTCAATAATTTTTTTTCCCTTATCAATTTTATTAATCGAAAGCATCGCCCCAAAAAACAATAAAAAATATGGCTGAAAATTTAAAAATTGTTATTATGTTTGAAAAAATTATTTAGAAATAATGATGTGAATAATGTGAATAATGTATATAGCTTTATGAAATAAAAATAATATAATGTTAGTATAAGTTGCGTATAAATATCATATTCTTTCATTGACAGTCGAAATTTTTATAGATCGTGGGAAAATAATAGTAAAAGGGACTTTGGGTCTGTTTCTGGTAAGAATTAGTATAGATTGATTGTGTTTTTTTAAAAATCGGATATCTCATTTTCTAAAATAGTTATGAGTGTCCCTGAATAAAATTTCTCAGATATTTGACAACTGTTTTTGAAAAAAAAAAATTTTTGAAAATTTTTTACCTATAGCAAATAAAGCGAATACAAAAAGTAAAATTAAACAGAAGAGCTGAGGAACATCAAATCATGTTACCTATATTAGTATTTATAATTGTTATAAATATTTTAAATTGTCTGAATCACCCAAAAAACATGAATGGTTTGAAATAAGAAAGTGGAATTTAAAATGATGTTTTTTTTTCTAAACTTTTCATTTTTCTCCGGAAAACTCTGCTATTTAAGATTTTGGGTGAAAAAATTTTAGCCTGTTTTTTCAAATTATAAGGGTATTGAATATATTATTTTTTTATTATTAAAATAAAATTAAATAATTTCTATTAGTTTATTTCAAAATCCAATTTTCGATCAATAAAAAAGATCAAGTCTTCGCTTAATTTTCGGATTATTATCCACGAAAAAATAAAAAATGCTATCCACTGGCATAAATTGTGAGAAATTTGACTTATTTATCAGTCAATCTCTTAAAATGGCAGTAATTGGTTTGAAAATTCAGATATTTATTTTCTAAAAATTACTTAAATACGTGCTTATAATATTGGAAAAACTTATCTAACTAGTTTCGAGGAATTTTTTTTTTTTTATCACAATATCGCCTTGAAACTTACCCATGAAATTGAAGAGTACCCCTATTACTTATTTTCATCTTAAATTCTAATTACAAATATCTTTAAATAAAAACCTGATTATGTATATCTTAATTTCATTTTCTAAAAATTAATGATCTTTCGAATAGGTTTCATTTTACGTGAAATTTATCACAAAATACTAAAATAAAAACTTTAAACTGAATCAATATATATATATAACTCCATTCTTTACTTTGAAAAATCCGAAAGAAAAGTTCAAATACCCTCAAATACCATATATAAACTCATTTTTATTGATCCAATTATACCGAAGACATATCAAAGAACAGATATTTTCTCAATAATACTAAAAATAAAAACATTGGATCATTTTCCGGGAATTTGGTGAAACTTTTTCATTCTCAATCATATCTATTTTTTTAAAAAAGTTATTAAAAAAAGCTCATATGTTGATTTAATATAAATAATATTATCGGAGTGACCTTTTTTAACACACATTATTCATTTATTAATAAATCTTAGTTTTGGTGTTATTAATTTTTCAAAATTTAATTATATATAACCCTAAAATAATAATTTAAAATCGATTTCAAATCATAAACATCTTTTCTTGTTCTTTTTAATATGCCGTGTAAAATGAAAATCAATACGGAACTCCAACTATTTCGTGCTAATTTAATTGAAAAAAGAAAAAGCTCAAATTAATTTTTTTTTTTTTTTTGAAATCATATTCAAGTAAATATTTTTCTGTTTTGATTTTTAGAATTTTTTAGATTGAAATAATTATATTCTCGTTAATTCTATACATAAAAAAATATCATTAAGCATTTAATACAAGAATAAAAATACATCGATTTTGCATATCTAAACTTATATTATATTATAATATATTGGACCCTAAACTTTTAGGGAATAGTCAAAATTATGTGCATTTATATTCATTTTTTAAAATTTTTAAATAAAATTAAAAAATTGTAGCTTAATCAATAAAAAAAAATCTTTTTTTTTAAATTGATACGTATATATGCATATTGGAATAAACCGAAAATTTAATTACAAATTTTTTTTAAATAAAACAGATATAAATTTTTCGAGTAATTCAATATATTATTTATAAAATATTTTAAGACAAGATCTAAAAGACTTTTTTTAAAATGAAATATTACAATCATCTTAAATCAGATAAAATTTATATAATTTCCTTAAAAAAATAAAAATAATTCAATATTAAATAAAAAAGTATAATGAAAAAAATCTCTATTTAGGAAAATTACTAAATATTCAATGACTAAATTAATTTAAGGATATATAAGTACATTGCCACTTATGTAAAAAAAAAATTTTTTTAATATTTTTTTCAATAGTTTTTTTAATATTATGTTTTGACCAGCTAATATTCTTAACTTTTGTAAAATATATACTAAAAATATATTTCTTTCCTATCATATATATAGAATTTTAATCTGAAAATAAAATATTAATTGCACAAAAATATTATCGTCTAAGTATTTAAATTTTTTGTATGATATCAAAATTGATATTATAAAAAAGGCTTTATTGAAATGTGTACTGGAATAAAAATATTTTAATACTTAGAAAGTGAAAATAAAAATCATGACTTTATTTATTAAAAAGGTTATATAATTAAATTTTATATATTAAAATAACAAGAAAAATGATTATTCACACGTAGGCTTAGTATAATTAATCTAAAAATTGGCAAATAAAACTCTCTATTCCTAGTTTTTTTAAATAATATTAAATATATATATCACATAATTTATTTTTAAAAAAATTAAACCTAATTCTCGGTTTTCTTTTTGAGAGTTTTAAAAAAAACCGTATTTTTTTTCAATAATATTTGCTTTGATAAAGTATGTTTACATATTTTTCTAACTCTAAAAATAAAAAAATAATTTTTTTTGATAATTGCATTTGAATAGATTAAAATTTTAAAAAAGCAATAATATTATCAATAGATATTATAAAACATAAAAAAGTCTCATAATATGAATAACCTTTTGAATTCTATTTGATATTAATAAAAATTAATATTTCCAGAATTTAGGAAGTAATAAAAAACATTTTTTAAATATAATAAAAATTTTCAACTTTCCGGATAATTTTCCAATCTTTTAAGAAATATTTGAATAGGTAAAAATCAGTGTTTAGAAAAATTTCAGATTAATAACAATACTATTAATTATTTTTCTTTACTATTGTTTATTTGAGATGGTCCAAAAATTTCGAAATTTTAAAAATTCAAAACAAATTTTGCAGGAATTTCAAATTCGATTATAAGTTTTTTATTTCTTCATCAAAATAATTAGTTTTTTTGTTGATATAATTTTTAAATTTTAGTAAAAAAAATAGACGGGAAAATTTTCATTAAACGTGTGTGAATTTTTAGCATTAGTTTCATACTTAAAATTAAAAAAAGTTGAATTTACGAAAATTTCAATGATTTTTATACACAGAGATGAAATAAAAGTTAAATATTTTTGTTTAATTAATAAAATCACAAGTTTAAAGCTTCAAAAAAAAATTCTTTGTTCTTAAAAAACCTGCTCTTGGTAAAAAAAATAATTATATATATATATTTTTTGATCTATTCCTATAACTATAAACCACCATCTTCAAATAAGTATTTTAAAAACTAATTACAAACTTTTTTAATCGAAAACTTCTTTTATTCTTTATCAACTTTCAATACGTAAAAAATGCAAAGGTTCCAGAAATAATATTCCGAAGTTATAGTTATTGGGGCTATGAGATAAGGATTATTTTGGCTTGTTAAGCTTGAAAGATATAGCATAAAGAATCAAAAAAATAAGGGCATTGAACGTTATCATCATAATTATTTTTAATTATATTGAGCTTGATTTTTAGTTAGAAAAAGTTTCATGTATTAATTTTTCAACTCGTAGATTTATAAGGGTGACATCATCCAAAGTAGATACTGTATCAAAATTATCTTAAATTATTTCGAATTTTTATTGGAGAGGTGTTAGTAAATACACTTTTTTTAAAAAAAAAACCAACATTTTATTAATATATATAAATTCTATAATGATAAAATCAACATGTTAAATATTTTTATATCTAAAGACTATAATATTCTACCAAAATGCTATTAACATAGATATTACACTTATTATGAACGATATAATATCTCATAGCATAGATTACGGAGCTAAATTGATATTAATATTAAGAAAAAAATACAAATTAATTTTTAAATATAAAAACACCACTTCAAAAAAATACTCTAAAACCTACTCATGAAAATTTTCAGCTCATAAAAAAAGCGGAATATATATAAAATATTATTTATCGATTTAAAAACCCTAAAAATAATGTCTTTATTGTTCAGAGTAAAAAAAAAAGATCCTATTTTTTTATTCTCATTTATAAATAGGGTGTTATTTTGGTTTTCTTCTGCCTCCTTTTATTTCTTTTATTCTATAGAAAATTTATACTTATTATGTATAATATATATTTTTTATAAGTTTTATTATTACTTCTGGTATAGGTTTCAGCAAATACCAAGTAACCTATAAAACACACTGTCCAACTCCAGAGCGTATAATTTATTTATTTATAAAACCAAAGTTTCCTTAATTTCTATTGAATCAGCTTATTTTATTATTTTAGGGGCTATTTCTCATAAATATTTTGTCTAAATTTTAAGGTGTATTAAATATATAAGGTTTGTCATTTGGTATATTGAAATAGAAAATTTTGAGCTAGATTTTGACATTATGTTTATACATTAATTATCAGCACTTGTGTATTTTTCACGCGATAAATATCTATATTGGTTGTGAAATATATGTTTATTGAATAAAATTTACAATTTTTCTAAAATAAAAAATGTTAATTTCTTATAATTTCAGAATAATTCAATAAAAAAAGCGAGGTTTTTTTATAAAATTAAAATTTTATTACCACAAAATAAACATAATTGGATATATTTGGGATTTGATATGTTTGGGAGGATACCTCATTAGCTGATAGATTATATATTTCAAAATACTAATCATAGATTTTTCTATCATAACTAATTTTCAATATTTTATAAATAATTAATTAATTGTGGATAAACACTGTCCAATTTTTCATAAAAAATTGATTGATAAATATTCACCTGACGCAGAAAAAAATTTGAATTTCAATCCAACAATTTTATTTAGTGCCTAAAATTTAAAAATTTATGGTAAATGTTGAAAAAAATGATCAAACTCAACTTATAAACGGATAATATCGATTGATGTTCTATATTATATTAAATATCAACAAATAATCCGTTTTTATTAATAAAATATTAAATAATAGTTTATTAGGTTTTTTATTCTCAAGCTTATTATTGGATGTTTTATTATTTCCATCAGATATTCTCCGTCTAGTATCCACTAGTAATAAGTTCAAAGAATCGGATCGCTATTAATTTTAGATAAAATCTAGAAAAAATAATCACTTATATGTACAGATTTTTTTTTTAATATAAGCTTCATGCAAAAAAAAATTAAGAAACAAATATTTGAATTAAATCGGATTTATTTTTAAAGCTAATTCAGAAATATTATTGAGATCGATCAAATGATCTTATCAGTATATTGATTTTTCATCATTAAAGATTGTTTTTGAGTTCTAATAAATAAATAAAAATTATAAATTAATATACAATTTTATTATATCTTCCCCAGTATCTGGGTATAAAATTTTTGATAACTGCTAATGAACTCTTTATACAATTCAAAAATTCGATGGAGAGGTTATCTATGTTATAAAGCATTAAAATTTTAAACAGCTAATTAAAAAATTGATATCCAGTTAATAATAATACAAAGAAAAAATAAAACATTATTTTCTTATTTTAGAATAGCTGATTTATTGTTAAATTGGTCGACTGAAAATTAATACAAATTAAGTCTATATTGGAAGTTTGAGCTCATAAATATTGAGAAAGCTAAACAAATTCGTTTACGGGTTACTTAAATCTACTATCTTTAAATAATTTTAATAAATATTAACATGAAAGATAATATTCAAATAGCCATGGGTACAAAATAACCCTCTTTAATTTCTTAATAAAATTCAAAAAAGAGAGTTTATTTAAAACCAATTATAATTTTTATATTGAACCCTAAAAATCAAAAAAAAACCTTGATTTTTTGATTTTTTTTAATTTTGAGATTGCTTTTTATATGCTTTTAACATATAAATGGAAATAAATAATATTATAAAATCGATATTCGCATGTTAAACCTTGATTTAATTTAATTAAATGTTACAGATGTTTATTATGTGATTTTTTCTCAACAAAAAACGTGAACTTAGTGCAAATTTATGCAAAAAATGATTGTGGTAAATGAATAAAGTTATTTTTTTTATAAAAATTGAGATTAAATGTAAATCTTCATCAAGCCAATTTTACTTTTAATTATTAAAAACAACAAATTATAAAATTTTCCTCTTTTTTTCATTTTCAAGGAATGGGAGTTTCAATTATATAAATTGTGTAAAAGATATTAAAAATTATTTAATTTAATTTATAATCATTAAGAATAAATAAAATAAAAATTCTTGGAAATTATTGCCGAATTCTTAAATCAAAGCTTGAAAATATCAGAACTTATTGATATTTATAACATTATTAGATACATAGAAGTCTCACAAAGTTATGAAGCGGGTTATCTGGTTGCCTCAGTGCTTTCAGTATAGCACATAAAAGAAAAAGAAATATATATTCCTGAAATATTTAACTATGAAACCAGGTATACAGACAAAAATTATTATTATATTGGGTTTAATATAAAGGATTTTAATTAAATAGTTCTTTAAGTGAAAACAATATAATAAAAACGGGTATCATTCTGAGAAAAAATATAATTTTCGCTCCAAAAGATAAATTAATAATAATTATGACTTATATAAGAAACTATTTTAAATTTGTGAAGCTTGGTCGACATTTAATCTTTCAGGGTCTTTGGATTCTAATATAGTATAATATAATCTATAGTCTGTCAGAAAAAATCTCACTAGAAATCATCTGTGTCATATGAAGAAGGAAATTCAAATTTACTAGTCGTTTTTTCTTAATTGAAATTATTATTTAGAATTAATTATAGATTTCACAATGTTTTTTATAAAAAGAACGATTGTCTCTTTCCAATAAAGTGGTCTATTTTATTCTAAAAAGCACCAAGTATATTTGTCCAAGTAGAAAATGGCGGTAATTTATGATGAAAAATGAATTTTTATATGCCTGCTGTAGGAAGTTTTATAAAGGAAAATTATGTCTATATAAAAATAAAAAATATACACAAAAGCTTTTTGAAAAAGATCTCAACTCATTTTAGTATTAATCAAGAAGATAGTATTTATTACTATTTTTTATTACTATTCAAACAATCTAGACTGTTTTTCAGAACTAAAGGTCTATTTAAAAAAAAAATTAGTCTTTTTCGGTCAAATTTCACTTTATTGGTAGATATAAATAGAATAATTTAATGCTAAAAATATTTAAGTTGAGCGTGAAAATATGGTAAATAAAAATAATTGGATAAATAGAAGTATTAAAAAACAACCTTCGGTATCATTATCCAATTCAAAATCAGAACTTTTTGCAATAAATTTCAAAACTCGAAATTTTAATGCATAATTCCAACAAGCTATACGATATAATTATATATATATATGCATATATGAAACCTATAATAGATTAAAATCATTAATGATGAGAAAAAAAAAATTCCAATAAAAAAACCCCCCGAGAATTAAGAATCCTGTGCACCAATTTCAAGTTCTTACTGTAGCACTTGAAAAATTAAAAAGTTCAAGAAACCCTTTAATTGAAGCTAGAATGGAATTTTTTAAAATCATATACAAAAAAGATGGTGATACCAATAAATTCGGCACCTGAGACATCAACACAAATAATCATGATTGGCTCAGAGGAAAAAATGCGAGTGCAAACTTGCATCACTTCCTATAACTGCTATCAAATACTGTAGCAGGAGCCAATTTAAGGAATATTTAAAGCAAAAAAGATTTAAAAATATCATCAAGACAGACTAAAAATCAAATGAAGAGATAAAAAGATGTCAGAATAAGAATAGAAAACCCTTTATCTCGCAATAATTAGACTGTATATCAATTAAATTCCACTTTTTTTATAAAAATTTCTGATTCATCGGAAATAGGATCTAAAACGCTTTTTTAAGCGATGAAAAAAGTTCTCAGTACCATCTCAGACTTGAGTCTTAGTTATTACCAATATTAGAAAAAAAAATTAGAAGAGCAGATATCGCAGCATTCTCTGAATATGAAAAATAACTTTTTAAAGCTAAAACTGAGCCCGAAGAATCCAAAGACTAATAATTGTTCAATCTAATTATTCTAGAGCAAATGAAAAAGCTAAATAAGTCAGAGGGAAATCCGGAATTCTTAGTAAGGTTTTATCAGAGGAAGCAAGAAGCAATTGTCGTATACTGATCAGCCAAAAGTAGTAAATAAATATAGGCATTTTTGCTGCCGGAGAGCACGTACATCCAAAATGAAGTTGCAAAAAAAAAAAAAGTGGAGTCAAATTTATCACTAAATCTCTTAAAATATTTCAAAAAAATCTGATAGCAGCAGCGTCTATGCTCCTAAACATTCAGGACACTCTTTCAAAAGCCACGCGTAGTTTAAAATATGTTTAGACAAAAAAAATATCTGCCCACAACTGTTTTATCCAAGTTATAAAAATGAGAAAAAACAATAATTTTTCGCGTCATCAGCTAAAGTCTCATAACTTCACCAAAAATAAAGGAAAATATAAAAAATGAAAGGAAAAAAATTTTATCCTGGGAAATTTTTTCACGAAAAACAAAGAATCACTGACATGAAGATTTCGCTAAAAATATTTTTTTCAAAATTGCTACAAACTACCGTAAAATCCGAGAAAAATTGAATTTTTTTTGCGAAAATCCCGTGGAAGATAACAAGGAATATCGGAAATACTAACTGCACCGAAAAAAAAAACCTCCTAAAAAATTTCACGAAAAAACCTTTCTAAGATCTTTGTATTTAATTCATTCCCAGAATAAACCACTATTGTACAACCAATTATCAGATAATCTAAATTTGTGTTATAGGAATGTGAAAAATAAATTTTGTTAAGAAATATTGAAAACTGGATACATGATTTCATTAAACCATAAACTTTCACCGATACAGAGCAAGTAGTTATTATTTAAAATACAGTATATTCAAGGTAAAAAAACCATTTTTCAAGAATATCTGGGATCAAGAACAATAATTTTAGCTGAGGATAAAGATACTAAAAATTTATTACAGTATTATGGAAATAAGAACCGTCCAAATTTTGGCCATTATTATGAATAAAACATATAAAAAATTATATATTTAATTAGATTTTCGAGATTGAAGGAGTAAAATGGTTTGAGCTTTAGTTTTAATGGAGATTTTATGACGTAATTGGGCATAAAGCCGACTTAAAACCACTTTATATTAAACCCGTAATCGAAAAAGATGTAAAATCCATACACCAAATGGTTATATAAGAATCAGTTTAGCTAAATTTTGAACTAATAAAATTAACGATAATTCTTGAGAAAAAACAATAAAACAAAATTCGGCTCTAGAAACTCTAAATAAAATAGGGATATTTCTAGTATAATGCAATGAAGATATTTTAATACTAGAAAGGTCGAAGGATATATGCTCCAGAAATATCTTGATCTTTAAAAAAAATTACAGTACTTGATTATACAATAAACTTAGAAAATTAGGAAATGTTTCCGAAAAACAGTCAAATTTTCCCTTTATGTTTTTTTTTTCAATAAAAACTAAGTGCTTATTATCTTATTTTAGATCGTTCAAAAAAAATCTGGGGAGAATTCCGAAATCTATTACATAGACCTCCCACATCCAGACAAGCTATAGTCTTGAGATTTTTTTCTCTTAAGCAGCAACTTAAATAATTTTAGATGATATTGATACAATGAAGCTGCAAAATTAAATTAAAAGCTCACTATAAAAATCAAGATACATCCAATACAGCTTATTTTTTTTCAGAAAACTCGATTATAGATCTAAACTAGTGGCAAAAATAAATAAATCCATATATGGAATCTTAAACACATCATGATATATCTTGTGAACCCTAAAGTACCAATATATGACACAATTAATGCTTCTGAAACTGTTTATATGATATAATGTGGCATTTTTGTCACTGGAAAGAACACGGAGAAGCGGAATAATATCTGAACATCAAAATAAAATCAATATTTATCATTTATACGTGTATTAATTATACATTCACCTTTCGGGAAGAACATAGAAACCAGGACGGAAACATTTAACATGACTAAAAAGCCAATATTCATGAATGTGGAACCAAGTACAGTAGATAAATATTTAATTTAACCAAATATTGGTGGAAAATAAAGACGTCTCAGAACATATGGGTGAAAATAACACAGATACTTGGTGTAAAGAATGCAATAGCAAATTTTTATATCTTGGATCTCCAAAAAACATAAGAACATATGCCACAGAAGATCTTATTCGGCTTATTAAACATAAATTTGAGACTTTTGAAAATAACTTTTTACGAATTAGTATTAAATTATCAACAGTAAAATTAATTCTCCCAAATTCAAGATCACCAGTTTCTAGTGAAAGATTCCTTACTACAACATGACCCAAATCGGGTATTTATGAAAACCCCCCCTTCAATATCAATACTACCAAACTTGTGAAAAGTAATTTTGGAAAAAATAAAATTGATTTTAATGGCACAAAAATGGCCTTCACGGCGCAGATACCCACATTTATTGAAGATTTCAGAGTATCAAACAATTTATCTAACAAACTTCTATCTTCAATGGAAATATCAGGCATAAAAAACATTGGTTAATATAATAAAGAGATCTCCAATTCCATTACTAAAATATTGGTCTAAGAGCCAAAAAAACCCAGCGCAATTAAAAGTTATGAATCACGCCTCAATAAATTCAAATCATGAGTGAAGCTGATAAAATAGAATAATATTAATTAATCAAAAAATTTAAAATTTTTCCCACTTCTGTGAAATTGAAGCACTCTTCAGCCCTATTTTACTTGACAGCTGTATCTGAATATTTATTGCAACTATTCCCTAAAATTAGGCCGTTAACTGATGGGAGAAAAAAAATAAAATTATTAGAAGGCTAAAAAGATGAATCGAAAAAGTTCTATTTAATTTACCAAGTTAGGAAATAAAAAAATTACTGAGTCATAATATTTCATTGAGAGAAACATAAAAATCATCATTTTAACCAAAGCAAGGAAGCAACTAGATCTTACGCACTATCAGCTTCATGGCGCCCTAGTAGTGAGCTTCAGAGAATCTAATGGTCTAAAATAATATATCTGATTATGGAAAATACAATTAATTCTGTTTTAAAAATAAAAAAGAAAAAAAATCATAAATAAATTTGGTTAGATTCATTTGAGAAATAAGAAAATGATTTCTCATCAAAAATTTATGCCAAAAATAGCTTTTTGGATAATTTTTTTTATTGAATATCTACCAAATTGACCGGCATCAAATGATATCATTTCTAGGTGAATATTACCGTAATTGGCTAAAACATTCATAACCGATACAGCATATATTAAGATAGGCAGCTCAGATGCAAAGGGTTACATATTAGGATAAATTCTGTAAAAATTCTACAAAAAGCTAATTTTAAATCACAAAAAAATCTTTATTACATCATTTTAAACTAAAATATGGATCAGATCTTTAATATTTAACTACATGAATTCTAAAATATACAAAAAAACTATAATAAATAGACAATTGGACCCGAAAAATATTTTAGATGTTTAAAATATATTAAAAAAGTGTTGATGAATTTCCGAGAGACCAAAATTCTCGAAATTATCGACCCGACAAACCTCAAACCTGTAAAAATAAAATTTTATTTAATCAACTTTTGGAATGACTAGTGGTATCTAAGGTGGGATTGGTACTACTTTTTATTACTAACTAATTTTCCCCCCTTACTTTAAATACCAACTTTAACTTTATTAGGAATCAACCATTCTATTTATACCTACCATTTAAAGTGAAAAGGGTCCAGAAATATCTAACTTCAATGTTTTTGGGACCTTTGGTCACTCTAAAAGCCCTCAATTAGTAAGTCATAATGACATATAAAGGTAACATCGGACTTGAGGGAAAATTCGGAGTATTAATAACCAATAAAAACTATCATTTGTATATTGAAAATATTTCAAACGATAAAAACTAACTATTAAAATATTAAAGTTCTCTCTGAACCATAGAAATTATCTCCTTATCAGCCTTCAGCATTCAAAAAATCAAAAAAAAATATGATTGATGAAATTATTTTTGAAAAATTAAAAAACTATTTTAAGGTGACAAGAGATAAATTCAGAAGCTCATTAGATAAAATAGATATTATCTCAAACATATAAGTAAAATTAACAATTATGAGCATAAATGATATCCTCTAAGAATGAATGTCATCAAAGTTTATAATTTAATCAGAATAAAGGATATAGATACCTTAAAAAAAGAGAAGGAGAAATCGAATTACAGGTAAAACAAAAACGAATCTGAATTAATTTGAAATACAGATCTATTTCCGAAAAAACCAAAAAAAGATCTTTTAGAGAAAGAAAAAAAGCTCTTTTATGAAAAAAATAAAATATTCAGAGTCTGGAATCGATTATTCAGATTTTTTGTCAAATTCATATTATTTTCGAACTTTTTTTTAAAATATTAGCTTTAATAGAACTCAACTATATCTGGAATTGATGTTTTAACAATATTTAAAAATAAATATTCGAAATAAATAAATTACAAATTTTACTGAGGTATCATCGGCTATATAATTTATTTTTTGCTATAAATTCAGATCTTTATCATTTAAATTGAATTTATCTTTCAATTAAGCTTACAATCTTTAATTTACAATAGAAACAGAAATTTCAACATCTAAAAACTTTGATCTTAACTATTAGAAACTGGCTAAGAAGTTTTGACTCCATTCAAATAATGCTTGTTTAAATTTATTTATCTATTAATTTTGGTATGATTTTTTGATTTAATATATCCAATAACATAATAGTACTTTATTTCAAGAAAAATTTAGATTAAATCAGGTAATTCGAGCATTTTTAACTTAATAATATGAGAAATTTTTAATTTTTATCTTCATTTCCACATTTAATAGTTTTTTAAGAAATATTTTTGGAGCCCCAGATGATATAAGCAAATTATAAACTCTTATTTACATATAAATTTAGATTAATGGAACCATATAATTTATATACAAAATTTAGGCTGATTAAATGGTAAAATAGATACCTATTTCGAATATAAATGCCTATATTTACATATGTAAGTTTTTATACTTAGTTTAATAGCTAGTTTTAACTTTTAAGATTAAAAATGGTATGGTTCTTCTGTATGGATATTTGAAATTATGTAATCCTTTTTGGTAACATATCCTAAAAAACCATCTTAATTTTTAATAATAGACTCTTTATATTTGACATTGTCATGAATATTTCAAAAATACATATTAAAATTTAAGATTATTTCTAATAATGTAAAATAGTAAAAAAAATTTAATACATAAGAAAAAAGTTATAAAACTGATAATTTCTCAAGAAAATTGCCAGTTCATATTTATCATACAAAGTTATTATTAGAAATATAATTAATAATTTTTATTTTCTCTATTTTTAAATAACTGAATTTTTTTAGGTATCCTAGATAATAATAATAAATAAATAAATAAATAAAAAGGTTGTTTATTAATAATTCCTAAATAAATACGATTTTTATAAAACGTATCTAAAACTGAAATAAACCTTGCATCATTCCTTTATCAAAAAAATCATAATTTAAATTTTTTATCACCTTTATACTATAATAATGGACAGATAGAACATTTAGAAATTTAAAATTATGACTTTAGTAGAAATAGAGCCCCTGAAATTTATAAAAATGATCTTATTTCAGTTAAACACTTGCAAACAAAATTTTATGAGATTTTAAAGATTTTTTTCAAAATTAATTGTGTGAATTTACTCTTCTTTATTAAAAATTGAAAAAACATTTCCAATAGTATTTAAGCTTTAAAATTAACTCTTTTCTTCTTAATGGTTGTATTAATTACGTTTATAAGTCCATATTTTAAAAAATTACCGTATTTTTTCGACCAGAAATTTATAAAGCTATCAAAAATAGGTTTTTTGAATGATAAAAAATGAAAATACTAGGGAAATATACAGTTGTGAAAAATAAAAAATGGTAATGGTGACTTTATATTTAAACTGAAGTGTTTTTAAAATGGGTTTATCTTTTATATTTTGTCTTAAATTTGGGAAGTGTTACGAATGGGATATTATTTTTAGGATTTTTTTTAATAATAATAAGTTTTGATATATAATTAAGTGTACCAGGGTTAATATAATAAAAAATAATAATTAAATCGTGAAATAATTATACATAATTTTCCAATATTTTTTTTAAAAATCCAGTATGGTTCACCTATAGCTTTATTCAATATCTTAGTTTAGCATTTCTTAATTTAAAAAAATAAAAAAAACAGTAGAGAAGTGTCTGATCTCGAAAATAATAACATTTTAATCTTTCATCGAGACTAATACATATTTAGAAAAAAAAATCCAATAGTATTTCACCAAAATTAGATTGTTTATTTTTTTTGGTTCTATTAATTAATGTATTAATCCATAAAGAAATTAAATGAAAATAATATTTGAAAGCTGTTTCGAATTAACGTATAATAATAATTACAAGATGATTTTAATAAAAAGCCAAAAAAAATTTAATGGACTGGTTAATTTATTATTTATTACGTTAATCCTTTGATCAAAATGTAAAATAATGTATAAAAAAATGCAATAAAAGATGAAATTTTTATTTTGTATATTTAACTCAGTGGAATTTCTTTATTCTTTTATTTATATTTTTATGACTATGCTATTTAGATAATTATTTTAAAAAAGCTATTTAAATATTATCTGGAGAATTTCTCTTTTTTTTTCTATAAATGTTTCTGATGAGAATCTTTTTGATGGTTCTAAAACAGGGTGTAGTTCAAATCAGTCCGTTTTTTTTCTCAAAGAGTTGGTTTTTTTTTATTTTCTCCCCAATATCACGATCATTATATTGAAAAATTTACATTTTTATATTTTCAGAAGCTTATTCCTTATATAATTACACAGGGATAAATACTCACTCTAAAACTGAAGTTTTGCAATTAGAGGTAGGAAAAATATCAGTGCATCATCAAAGATGTGTCCGATGCAATCAAATAGCAGGTACTTGAGGTCAGTTATTTCTCCCTCGTTCCGCTTATATACGATGTAACTATTAATTCCTGTAATCAAAACGATAAGCATTTATATAGCTCCCATGGTAAAAAGTAAACAGGTTAACTTTAACGGATGGTAAATACTGTGACTCAAAGAAGGTTAAATAAAAAAAAATCTAGTTATATCATAATTTTTTCTCCTGTAAAGCTTTACAATGAGTTTAAGTCGTCAGATAGAGAAGGAAACTCGCTGGAAACGGATAATAAAACATCGCCATATCTATTCTTAGCTACCTCTCTCCAAAAAATCGAATTCTGAGGCCAAAAAATAAAGCTAAGAGTTGCAATCGACCAGCTCATGAATAAAAATAACTGTTTTAATATGAATATATTAGAAATTGACTACAATATAGAAAAGTATAAAATATTAATCAATAAAATATATAATATATTGCAACGATATCAATATACTGGAAATTTAGGTAGAAAAAAATAATAATAAAACAAACTTACAAACCAAAGAATTTAAAAAAAACCCCCGAAAAATATAAAATAACTTGTTAAAAATTTACGAAAAGAAAACTAACCATCATCTAACTGATAAAGGTCTAAAATATGCCTTCAGCGTGCTAATTATTTTTAAAATACAAAAAAGAAGTAATTCTGCGAATGATAAAGAATACGCTTCTACTAATTTAAGGTGAATTTTTTTGCAGGTTCAAATATTACATAAAATAAAATAAGTTTAATTTTTAAAACAATCGAATAAAAAAAAATCACCCAACTCAGACTGTAATTTTATTTTTCCTTTTTTTTTTTTAATATTATTAAATATGTGGAACCGTTGGATTGTATTTCTCAGAAGATTACTAAAAACGACCATTTATTTTTGGTATTTGAGGTGAAAAATACAAAATAATCACCCTTTTATTAACCTATTCAAAAGAAAATTTAATATACAAATATAGTAATTTTTATCATATCAAATGATACCTGTCATACTTATTGGCAAGAATTTATATTTTTTTCTGCTATGCAAACGAAAATTACACGATAACAGTCTAAAATAAGTTTCAAAGAGGAGTCAAAATGCAAATTTAAAGCAGAAAATAATATTACAATCATTATTTAGATGTAGCCTAAAATAAGATACCGCCCAGTCATGAAAAATAATTAAAAAAATAAACGCCAATGCTTTTATCACAGCTGATCATTTGATGATACCTATATTCAAAAATTTAGATTAAAGTATTTTTTATATTTTATGCATAGATGCATCCAAATTTTCATAAAATAGCTTAATTTTAATTAATAAAAGTTATCACCATACAGACCAAGAAAAATTTCCTTTAATATTTAGATATTGTGCTATTTTCTGCACTTGATTTCGAGTAATAGCATTTTATTTTTAACAGCAGTACCAATCTAATCTCTGATATGATTAGCATCCATTAATATTTTCTTTAGATTGTAATAGATGTATTTTTCGTATTTTTTTTAGTACCTTTGATACTAATATTGTATGTTTTATGATCTTTTATTGATCTCGAATTAACTATTTTATATCAAAATTTCCCTAATTCTACCCAATTTTTCCTGATAAAAAGTTAACTTATTAAAAATGATCCGAAATATATATATTTCATTCATTGAGAAAGAATCCGTTAATTTTAAATATAAAAATAAAAGTTCACCATAAATTTTTATATAAAATTTAAAAAATGTGAGATTCGAGTTTTTATACGCGAAAAGCTATTTTTTCAAATAATAATGCTTATCGATATTTTTTTTGTTTAAATTTTTAAAAGCAAATAAGAAAAAAAATAACCAAAAACATAAAAAACAAAAGACATGGATAAGAAATAAATATCCTTAAAAATATTCGGATTTTCATGTATGTTAAACATAATTTTCCAGAATCTAACATTTGTTATCAGATAATTATAAAAATTGTCAGCTATTAACAAATGTAATTTTATGTTGAAATAAAATTACAGGTTTTTATTATTTAGCCAGAAATAGACCTTCTGATCGGGGAGTAGTTCAAGGCATATGATTCACTAAACCTAAAGCCAATTGATTTAGATTATTGTCGTCTATTGGATATAACTCAAAATAAAAGAACCAAAGGGAAAGTTATTAGTTGATCGATCAAATAATTGGTTGATTTTCCACATATCTAAATACAAATAAATGTTACTGGTCATGAGAAAGGTAAAATAATTTTATTGAGTATAAAAATCGACGGCATTTAACGTGGAGTTTGACTAACAGTCAGTGTAAATCCAATTGGTTTGTCGGGCATCACGGAAACGGGAGATCTACATGGGAATAGGTGATAGGCTCTATAACGGAAGAAACAATAAGATATCAATATGTTACATCCTAATAGCCATAAGAAACTTTGTTGTGACTTTTGTTAAACGAACTCATTCAAAGATGAAGCCAAACTTATTTGGTGTTGTTCGCTATTCCATTACTTTCTGTATTGCGTTCTGTTTTCTAGTATCATCGGTAAAGAAAGAAGATTTCAAAACTTGTAATGATTCTGGCTTTTGCAAACTTCACAGAGCTTTTGCCGACACCGCCTCTTCAAAAGAGGGCTTAAAGAGCCATTATTCCATTCTGCCCGATTCCCCTGAAGTTTCTCCTGAAGGTTTAACCGCCACCATAATATCTTCACAAGACGATTCAAAACTTCAATTGAAGGCTTCTTTTCTGAAGAATGGCATTGTTCGAGTGAGAATCCAAGAATTGGCTTCTGAAATTCCTCGCTATCAAGGCCCTGGTGATTATGTCCTAAAAAATGGTGAAGGAGGTCTAGAGCATAGTCTTTATAAAGATTTTAAGGTTGAGCCATCTATTTCACAAAAGGGTGTTCGTTCACATTTAATAACCTACAATAAGAACAGCGCTGGAAATGATCTTAAACTTTTGCTGGTCGAAGAGCCTTTCTCCTTAGTTTTATCCGAAAAGGATGATCCTATTATTAAAATAAATTCCTTGGGTTTTTTCAATTTTGAGGTTTTAAAACCAAAGGGAAATTCTTCTGATGGTGTAGAGCAAGTTTTCGAAGAAAAGTTCAACAAATGGACTGACAAGAGACCCCGAGGCCCACAATCCTTCGGAACTGACATTAGCTTTCCTGGAAGCAGCAATCTGTATGGGATTCCTTCTCATGCTTCTCCTTTAAGTCTTAAGACCACCAGGTATTATTTTTATTACTCTTTGTATCTCTTTCTTTTAATGTTTATGTATAAAACTAACAAAATTTTGTTTCTTTTTATTTATAAATTAGAGGTGAAGATGGGATGTACAGTGAACCCTATAGACTCTACAATCTTGATGTTTTTGAACATTTAGATGATAGTCCTATGGCCCTGTACGGCTCAATCCCCTTTTTGATTTCCCATTCTACGAAAGGCACTGCTGGTGTATTCTGGCTCAGTTCTTCAGAAACTTGGGTTGATGTAACAAGAGAGAAGTCTGCCATTCCTCAAATAGTAAACCAGATCGTTGGTACTACCGATAAAAACTCTATGAACTCTCATTGGATTAGTGAAAGTGGAGTTATGGACTTTTTCCTTATTCCAGGACCCACCCCAAAAGATGTTTTCTCACAATATTCCTCTTTGGTTGGAACCACGGATAAGCCTAGGGAATTCGCCATTGGATATCACCAATGTCGATGGAATTATTTGGATCAAAAGGATGTTATTTCTGTTAACGAGAAATTCGAACAACACAAGATCCCCTTCGATGTTATATGGCTTGATATCGAGCACACAAACGGCAAAAGATATTTCACTTGGGACATAGCCAAGTACCCCGATCCTACTGAAATGCAAAATGTTCTAGCTCAGCACGGTCGCAAACTCGTCAACGTTGTTGATCCTCATATTAAAAGAGATAATGATTATTACATTTTCAAACAAGCAGAAGAAAAAGGATATTTCATCAAGGGCTCTGATGATAAAGATTTCAATGGTTGGTGCTGGCCTGGTGATTCTAGTTGGATCGATTACTTTAACCCAAAGGCGTCTGATTGGATTTCAGATCAATTCAGCCTTGAAAATTACAAAAACTCAACTCCTTATCTGTTTGTTTGGAATGATATGAATGAACCCGCTATTTTTAGTGGGCCTGAGATAACAATGGATAAGGATATAATTCATTATGGAGGAGTTGAGCATAGGGACGTCCACAATATTTACGGTATGTTGTTCCATAAAGCAACGGCTGAAGGATTGATTAGAAGGGAAAAAGTGGCTAAACGTCCATTTGTATTGTCTAGAGCCTACTTTGCAGGAAGTCAAAGATATGGAGCTATTTGGACCGGAGATAATGCATCAGAGTGGAGCCATTTAAGTTTATCGACGTCTATGATTTTAACTAACAATTTAGTTGGTATGCATTTCTCTGGAGCTGATGTTGGAGGGTTCTTTGGAAATCCAAGTCCTTTGATGCTTACCAGATGGTACCAGCTTGGAATATGGCATCCATTCTTCAGAGCCCACGCACACATTGATTCTAAACGCAGAGAGCCGTGGCTCTTTGGTGAGCCTTATGTATCTACTATTAGAGAAGCCATCCGTTTAAGATATAGGTTATTGCCTTATTGGTACACATTGTTCCACGAAGCAAGCGTCACAGGAATGCCAATAGTTAGACCTATGTGGGTGGAGTTTCCAGACTTCCCAAGCATTTACAGCATGGAATCACAATTCATGGTTGGGCCAGCATTGATGGTTGCACCAGTTACTGAAGACGGAGAAGCTCCTATTCAAAATATTAGCTTCCCCGATCAACAATCATTTTACGACTTGTATGAAGAGTTTAGTATTGTTGGTAAGACAGCTAGGGATTATCCAGCTTCTCTTAGTGATAACCCCGTTTTTGTTGTTGGTGGAAACATATTCCCAACTAGGGAAAGACATCGTAGATCGTCAGAGGCTATGAAGAATGATCCATACACTATAAATGTATTCAATTCGATTAAAGGGGGGGCCAAAGGATCATTATATCTTGACGACGGGGAAACATACAACTACAAAAAGGGAGGATATATATACAGAAAATTTACATTCAAGAATGCCACTTTAACATCTCAGGAAGCGGAAAGACCTGTAGGGTCAGATAACATTTTGTATGAAGCATACCGAGACTCAGTGAAGCATATTAGAATAGAGCGAGTATTCGTGGTAGGAATGATGAATTCTTTTTCTAAAGCAGTGATAACTCACAATGGAGAGGACAGAGAGGTAGAAGTGACATGTACTAAGAAAAGGAAGGGACGATGCACGGTTAGAGATCCCGGAGTGTCTGTAGTTGATGATTGGTCTATTCGCTTATCATTTTAAATGACTTTTATTGTTACTCTTTAATAAATATTTGAGAATTCATACGATATTTATGTGTAGGAACAATATTGTGTTATCCAATGGCTGGTAATATTTAATAAATTAATTTTGTAGGACGAATGGATAGATTGGAGAGATGACTGTAAGGGATTGGTTTGAGAATGATAGGATGTTCTGAGGGAACTAAGATTCTTAGGCAGAAAGCTGCTGGCTGAGGATCAGCAGTAATTAATTAGTTGCCAGCTCAAAGACCTAAAACGATAATAGTAAATTTCTAACACAAATATTCTGGCAAGCAGAAAGTGTAGGACCGAAAAAGTTACTGAAAGATGAACAGAATATTGACAAGCAGAAATGTATTTGGAAAGCAAATTGCCAACAGGCTGATTCGATCGTACACATCAAACTCGGGATTTCAAGTAAGTTTTTAAAATGGGCTGGCATTATCGCTTGCTCGTAAAGTATAAATTTGCAAAAAAAAACACATTTTTTTAGTATTAAATTTTCCTGGGATTCTTCTTTTATTTTTTTACAGTTGGTTTTTTTTGGCGCTGTGTTCAATTCTGTAGTTTCCTAAAACGAATTGTAAATACTATTTTAGATGTCGAGTTTGATACCGATGGTGATTGAGCAAAACGTAAGCACTCTTTAGTAGCTCTGTTTTATTTAGTCTGGTTAAGAGTTTCTAAAAAAGCATGTATACTTATAAACATATATTGGCAGTCAAGAGGGGAGAGGGCGTATGATATTTTTTCTAGATTGCTTAAAGAAAGGATAGTGTGTCTGTTTGGGCCAGTAAACGATTCAGTGTCGTCGGTGGTGGTAGCGCAGTTGCTGTTTCTAGAGTCTGAGAAGCCGGAGATGCCGATAAGTCTATACATTAACAGTCCAGGGGGTAGTGTGACGTCAGGGCTGGCTATTTATGACACGATGCAGTACATACAGAGTCCAGTTTCGACTTTATGTATGGGCCAGGCGTGTTCAATGGGATCGCTGTTGCTGGCGGCTGGAGCACCGGGCCAGAGGTACTCGTTGCCAAACTCGACGATAATGGTACACCAGCCGAGCGGAGGAGCAGAGGGACAAGCGACTGACATAGCGATACACGCGAAGGAAATACTCAAGACTCGAGATCGGCTCAATAATATTTATGTCGGTCATACAGGAAAAACCATACAAGAGGTTGAGAAAGCTATGGAGAGGGATAATTTCATGACGCCACAGGAAGCACTGGAGTTTGGTCTTATCGATAAAGTTTTGACTAGTAGGACCAAATCAAGTTTAGTTTAACATAAAATGAAATTGGACTTTATTTTTTTTAAAAAAAGCTATCAGGATGTAGTTGCAAATTATCGGTGTGGATTTTGTTTGTATTGCTAGAAATAATACTATAATAAGATTTATTCACTTTTCTGCATTTTTTTTTTTTAAAAAATCAATTTTTTGACAAGATAAATGAAATTGGTAAAAGCAAGAGATAATAAACAGTAATCGAGAAAGGCCATTTGAGAGAATACATTTTTTTGAGCTTGATAGCCTTAGTAGAAACGAAGAGCCAAATGTATGGTTTGGGAGGAATAAAAGTGTGGGAATTAGTAGTCGGAGTGAAGGGTCTCTCTACGATGATGGAGTAGTTTAGATCTTAAATCACATTATTGAACAGTCTTTGCCAGTGGGGTCGTCCTTGAAAGGAACTACAGAATCACCGCCGACATTATCAGACATGATTTTGTAGCAATGGATTTCCTTCACAAGACCGTAGAAGCTCTGGTCAACGTTTATGCGATCTTTGGCCGATGTTTCAAAGTAAGGAACTTTCCAGGTTTTGGCTAGCGCAGCAGCATCTAATAGCAACAAGGCACAGAAAAAAAAAAGTATTGATTTACTTGAATATTAACAAGAAAGGACATGATTATATAGTATTCGAAAAAAAAAGGGGGTCAGAGATGGGAATATGACTAAAAGCTTACCGGCTTTAGAGACGACTCGATCTTTTTTCAAATCTGTCTTGTTCCCTACCAAAATAATAGGAAAAGCCTTCTTGTGCTTAGCATTGAATATCTGCTCGCGGAACTGTTTAGCTTCTTCAAAAGAGGACTTTGAAGTGACGCTGAATACAATCATGAATCCTTGTCCATATTTTATGTACTGCTTCAGCAATGATCTAATCAAAGATTCAGTATTATGTTAATTTCCGGGAAAAGGAGGTTTAAAAAGAAAAAGATGATAATATTAAGATGTCTGCTAGAATAATAATGTCAAGCTACCTGTATTCCTCTTGGCCGGCAGTGTCAAGGATGTCTAGGTATATCTTTTGGCCGTTAATAATACACTCCTTTCGGTACTGATCTAATAAAATTAATTAGATTAACAGAATAGTTAAGATCTTTATGATTTTTTTTTTGAAATCGATCATCAGTGAGCGTATATAATTTTTATCTACTTGAATTATATGCTTAAAGAGGAATATTTACCTTCAATTGTGGGGTCATATTGCTCAACAAAGTAATTTTGGAGGAATTGGATGGTTAGCGCAGATTTTCCCACACCACCATCACCTACCAAAACCAGTTTGTACTCTAAATCTTTTCCTTCCATACTGGCTAAGCTAATTGTCTATTTATTATTCGAGCGGGGATTATATACTTGTTATAATCTGTATATACTATAGATGGATATTTGAGATAACAGGAGCTTGGAATATAGAGGTATTTTATGGTGCAAAAAAATTATATAGTTGGTGATGTAGAGACAGATTTTAAGGGTATTGATTTCATTTAGGGCTGATTTTGTACTCTAGCGCATATCTTGTACATTAAAATATTATTTCCTTCTGTCCATCTTTTGATTAAAATGAGATGCTAATTTACACTAAGACGATAAAATACTCCAATTAAATTTGGCAAATTTGGCAACACTGTTTGTATACAATATTTTTGGAGGCTCAGATGATACTCAAGATTATGCGCATAGATATTTTAGACAGATGGATGAGTTAAAAAGCTATTTGGTATCAGGATGGAAAGGCAAACATTTGACTGCGCGCCTAAATGAGCATTTATGCCACTTTTGATTTGCGCCAAAACACAGTCGATAGAACCGATTTTATGTGCGGATGTAGATGCCTTATCAGATAAGTCTATTTGCATAAATGGAATTTAGCCTACAAACACTGCATTTCCATACGAGGGAGTATGCAAACAAAAGCATTTAGATCTGCAGAATCATATCATATCACATTACCTCATACCATACCACACCATACCACATCATATCACATCATATCACATCACATCACATCATATCACCAAATATCATATATCATATATCATCGCATTTCAACAATTTCCTGTTTTTTCTAGACTGAGTAATTCCACAAACTCTATAATTCTATATCTTCTGCCAATAAAATTGTGCAAAAAAAAAGGTAAAATAATAAACTTTGAAAAACTGCAGGATTGGTACAGAGACCCTAGTGGGACGGGATGGAATTCGTTAGCTTTTTGATTAGTATTTTGTATTAATTATTAAATTCAATAAATTTCATAAAAATTTTTTTTTTTGAAAAGCTGCAGCTTATAAATGTTCAATTTCTCCTTTTCTAGCCTGGAACTAAAACTTCATAGAAATCTAATCAAATTGTTGGCTGGGTAAATAATTGATATTATTAAATGTGATTCGTTAATCAAGAATCATGAGTAGCCATTATCAAGCAATAGTCAACCAATGTATACTAGCCTTTTTTTTTGTATCATTGATCATTAGTGCAAGAAATATGCTCGTCAAAAAATGGCACAATGGCCCAATCAAAAGAGAGATATTTGCAGACATGGCAGTTTATACGACTGCAATTTTATTCAGCCAATAAATTTTCTTGATAATAAAATGACGGCAACTATTTCAACACAGCAGCGGAAAAGAATATACTAGCGCTAGCTAAGAAAATTCGATCAGAGCAGCACATGTGAAATAATCACTGCCCCAAGTAAATGAACAGAGTAATCAATAACCAGAATTTGATATGAAACACTACCTTACCCTAAGTAAATGAACAGAGTAATCAATAACCAGGATCTGTTCTGGGTTCCCAAGCGTTTCCTCATTTATGAATTGAAATCCATCAAGAAAGTTGTCGGTTTTGCCGACTGGGATGTTGGTCTACATTTATTGAATAATCAACAGATCCAGCTTATGAATAAGCAGTATCGCAGTAAAGATAAACCCACCGATGTTTTATCCTTCCCCTTTAACGAGATTTCCCAGCCAGGAAAATTAAGTATGATTAGTAACGATCAAGTAGCCATCAAAGACCTCGGCGATATATTTTTGTCTCTAGAATATGCCATTTCAAGCGCAAGGGCGACAAATGTAAATAATTATGATTGGATTAGGGTGTTACTGGTTCATAGTATTTGTCATTTGTTGGGCTACGACCACATAAAAGATTCCGACTATTTGATTGTAAGCTCATTCTAAACCTTATTCTATTTTATTTTTCTCACTCCCCTCATTTCCTGTATTTCATTAAAATATCTAGCTTTAAATCCTTTCGCATTCAATATTCACCTCTTCTAATCAGCATACTTTCTGTTAATAGATGAAGAAAATGGAGAGTCAAATCCTGTCACAACTAGATAAAACAAGCAACTTGGGATATTCTTCAGCTCTATCAAGTTACTCGGGCTATTAGGATATTACGGCTTATAATGCGCTCTTCAGCCATTCTACCTCCATAACACCGTTTTTTTCTACTGTGCCCATCTGTATTTGTTCCTATTTCATAGCTTGATATTTTGTTGTCATTAGTTTTACTTGTCTTTTTCTCTCCAACATAATTGCCCAAAGCCGATTCCTATTTTTGAAATACCCATAATCTCCATTTTTATTATTGAGACTTTAGTACATCATAACTAATCGCTGAATATAAATTATACACTTATCTAGATATATATATATTTTTTTGTATCACGGAATTTTATTTATCTAGATCTAGTCTATTTTTATTCATTCCCTTTAGTCTTTGCCTTAGAATTACTGCCGCAATTTGTCTGCTATTCTTTTGATTTTGCTGTCTTTAGATTTAAATTTCGATATTGGCCTATATTTTATTAAAAGGTCTATTTAATTGGATGGTTTTTTGAATCGTGTTTGCGATAGGTTGGATTAATTCGAAAGATATCTCAGAGCGAATAGTTTGATTCAATAATGCTCTCAGTTTTTTTTATTTTTCTGCTTTTAGGCTATTTATGGCCAATAGAACCGGCTTATAAATCATTAATCTGTTGTCTCGACTAGAAATGTTTTGGCCAATAGGTGCTCATATATCCCCAGATCAAATTTGAACAAAAAGTTTTAATCAAACCATTTGCTATTCTTATTATTTTATTTTAAAAACTTTCCCTTAGAATAAATTGTTTATGTGATCTAGCAATCCCTGACAATTTTGTTATTCCACTCTTCTTGTATAGTAATCTCCACGTTATAAGCCCATATTCATAGCCATTATACTTTTCCATTTCTACAATTAGACCAAAGTATGCCCCCCAAAAAATCTGCTGCCGGAAGACCTAAATCCCATTCGTCTACCACAAAACTTGTAAACGATTCAAAGCTCTCTTCCGACAATACCCCTTCCCAAAACACTCCCAACCCCGAGGTTTCCGAGGCTTTGGAAAGAGAAAAAAAGATTTATGATTGGATTTCTACTCTTCCTCCTCCTAAACAAAAGTTAGCTAGACCCATCCCAACTTTAAAAGTATTTATTCATAACATTCCTCTTAAACGCTTCAGTCCCTTTAATTATATATTTTTTAAAATAGGATAAATGGGAACTGGTCCCCTCTTTCTTAAGAGTAAAGGGTTTGATAAAGCAGCACACTGACTCTTTTAATTATTTCGTCGATGTAGATTTACAAAAAATTATTGAAGCTGACGATATTATCACTTCCGATGTTGATCCTAACTTCTACTTGAAGTAAATTCCCTTACTTTTATTTCCCTTACTTTTTTTTTATATGCTTTACTCCTTTATTAATCCAAAAAAAATAATTCTTATAGATATACTGGAATACGAGTGGGTATGGCTGAGAGAGTCGATTCTGAGGTTATTAGCTCTCCCCTCACTCCACATGAGTGTCGGTTACGCGATTTAACTTACTCTGGAAATATCTACGTCGATATCGAATATGTCAGAGGAAGAAACATTATTAGAAGACGAGGTGTAAACATCGGAAGAGTGCCCATCATGCTTAGATCTTCTCGTTGCATTCTTACTAATAAATCCGATTCTCAAATGGCTGAGATGAAAGAATGTCCTTTAGATCCTGGTGGCTATTTTATTGTAAAAGGAACTGAAAAAGTTATTCTGGTTCAGGAACAATTAAGCAAAAACAGAATCTTAGTAGAACTCGATAAGGCTGGCCAAATGATGGCCAGTGTTACCTCAAGTACTCACGAAAGAAAATCTAAAACCTACTTAATCTCTAAAAATAAACGTCTTTACCTGAGACACAATTCAATAAACGACGTCATTCCTATTGTTATCGTTTTCAAAGCAATGGGAATAACTGCCGATAAGGAGATTTCTCAACTGGTTGCTGGAAATGACCCTAACTTTCTTGATTTGTTTTCTCCAAGTCTTGAAGAAGTTGCTCAGCTGCAAATATTTACTCAATCTCAAGCTCTAGATTATATAGGTTCCAAAGTCAAACTCAGTAAATGGTCAAGCGCAATCAAAAAGACTCCCGTAATTACCCTATTTCCTTTTTCTCTCTCCTAATATTCCATCCTTTCATCCTTTCATCCTATTTATTTGGATTTTACTTACAATTTAACCCTTATCTATAACAGTTATTTATCCCCACCCCACCCTTTTTTTAGGAGGAAGAGGCTCTTCAAGTGCTGTCTCATGTTGTTTTGGGTCACGTTCCTGTAATTAATGGTGATATGAGGGCTAAATCTGTATATATTGGTTTGATGGCTCGTAGAGTTTTTCATGCTATTGTTGACAATAAGATGATCGATGATAGAGATTTTCTCGGAAATAAACGTCTTGAATTAGCTGGTCAACTTTTGTCTTTGCTTTTTGAAGATCTTTTCAAAAAATTCAACTTTGATTTAAAACTCAATGTCGATAAAATCCTTAAAAAACCTAATAGGGCCCAGGAATTCGACGTTTATAATACCATCATTTGCCATACTGATAGCATTACCCAAGGTTTCGTCAGAGCCATCAGCACCGGAAATTGGAGTCTTAAGCGCTTTAAAATGGAACGTGCTGGTGTTACTCATATTTTATCCAGATTATCTTACATCTCTGCCCTAGGCATGATGACTAGAATCAGTTCCCAGTTCGAAAAGACTAGAAAGGTTTCCGGTCCCAGATCCCTGCAGCCCTCTCAATGGGGTATGCTGTGCCCTGCAGATACACCAGAAGGCGAATTATGTGGTCTCGTGAAGAATCTAGCTCTCATGACTCATATCACTACCGACGATGAGGAGGATCCCATCCTTAAGTTAGCTTTTATCCTTGGTGTGGAAGATTTGGACTTATTTTCTGGTGCCGAGCTGTATGAAAAAGGCTCTTACTTAACATTACTCAATGGTTTGGTCATTGGTGTTACTCGAAATCCCATTAGATTTGTAAGATCATTTAGGGCAATGAGAAGAAAAGGGAGAGTCTCATTTTTTGTTAGTATATCAATTGATGAGCATAAAAGAATGGTCAGCATTTCATCAGATAATGGACGAATTTGTAGGCCACTACTCATCGTTGAAAATCAACGCCTTCTTGTTCAAGATATTCATATACAAAAGCTAGTAAGTGGTGAACTTTGCTTTGACGATTTTTTGCGAATGGGTCTAGTTGAGTACTTGGATGTAAACGAAGAAAACGACTGCAATATATCCGTTTATGAGAAAGAAATTACCAGAATCACAACCCATTTAGAAATCGAACCTTTCACTCTATTAGGCGCTGTAGCTGGACTTATTCCATATCCCCACCACAATCAATCTCCTAGAAACACTTATCAATCTGCTATGGGAAAACAAGCGATTGGTGCCATAGCTTATAATCAATTAGAGAGAATAGACACTCTTCTGTATCTAATGGTATATCCCCAGCAACCTATGGTGAAAACTAAAACGATAGAGTTGATAAATTACGATAAATTGCCCGCTGGTCAAAATGCAATCGTCGCTGTCATGTCCTATTCAGGATATGATATTGAGGATGCCCTTGTGCTTAATAAGGCATCACTAGATCGTGGGTTTGGTAGATGTCAAGTTATGAGGAAATATGCATTTACAATAAAAAAGTATCCCAATGGCTCATTCGATCGTATCGTTGGACCCCCCGTAAATCCTGACGGCACAATTCCCATTAAATTCGATATTTTAGAACATGATGGGATGGCTGGAGTTGGAGAAAGAATAACTGATGGTCAAGTTTATTTAAACAAACAAATTCCATTAGTAACCAACGATATGAACCCTAGTTCTGGTCCGTTGGGTGGTGAGTCTGGAGGCTTGGGTGAATACAAACCCAATGTCAGCGTGTATAAAGCTCCTGAAAGCTCTTATATTGGAAAAGTTATGTTAACTACTTCAGAAACTGACCAGATGCTTGTTAAATTTTTGATTAGACAAACTCGTAGACCCGAACTTGGAGATAAATTTTCTTCTCGCCACGGGCAAAAAGGTGTTTGTGGTATAATTGTGAATCAAGAAAATATGCCTTTTAACGATTCAGGTATATGTCCCGATATAATTATGAATCCTCACGGGTTTCCCTCTCGCATGACCGTTGGGAAAATGATTGAATTGCTTGCAGGGAAAGCCGGAGTTTTAGAAGGTTCTCTTCAGTATGGTACTGCATTTGGTGGAAGTAAAGTTGAGGATATGAGTAAAATTCTTATAGAGAATGGGTACAACTACTCTGGAAAGGATTATGTAACTTCAGGTAAAATAATGTTTTTAAATTTTTATTATATCTGCCTAAATTAAGATTTTTTTCTTTTCTTTAACATTTAATAATTTGTTTTGAGTTTCTATATGGTCTAATAATCTAAATTTTTTTACCATTTGTTATTTTTAGGAATCACTGGTGAACCTCTACAGGCCTACATATTTTTCGGTCCTATCTATTACCAAAAGCTGAAGCATATGGTAATGGATAAAATGCACGCTCGCGCCCGTGGGCCCCGTGCTGTCTTAACCCGACAACCCACTGAAGGTCGTTCTAGAGATGGTGGTCTTCGTCTAGGAGAAATGGAGAGAGATTGTCTTATCGGTTACGGAGCATCAATGTTGTTGCTGGAACGACTTTTATACTCATCGGACGTTTTCCAAATATTCGTATGCGAGGTATGTGGATATATGGGGTATAAGGGATGGTGTCAATACTGCAAAAGTAGCAAGCTCGTCTCGCCAATAAATATTCCTTACGCTGCAAAATTGCTATTCCAAGAGCTCCAAGCTATGAACATTATGCCGAAATTGATTCTGGAAGAGTGTTGATTTTTTTTTTTTGATCTTTACAATTTTGCCTCATGCCTGTTTTATAGACTTGATCAAAGTATCTAATAAAATGGGGTATAAAGATCTATTACTAATTTATTTCTCTTTGGACTGATTCTCAATTTATTTTCAAGTAACGTAATACCTGATTGAAATTTCCAAGTGGCGATTGGAATAAATTAGGAAACACTAGATCCTAAGACCTATAGGATATTTATTCCATTTTTTCCACCCATTAAGCCCACAGATTAAAGAAAATGCCATCCTTTTATAATTAAGGTATTTTTTAATTTTTTTTTTTTCCAATATTGAATTTATATTAGTAAAAAATTAGTAGTTTCTCATAAACAAATTAATTTTTTTTTTTTTAGCCATTTAACTAAGTTAGAATTATATCATTCCAAACATCAACTGACTTTTAAAATTTTTTTTGTCGTCAATCTTATTTAATCATTTTTTTAGATTATAGAATTTTTTTGAAAATTATGGGCCACTAGACCCTTTATTAAATTTTCCTTTAAAAAAATAATAGTAAAATGTGATTTTTTTGGTAAAAAATGTTAAATGTATTTTTGTATTTATATTATCCAGCTTATTTTTTTATTTTTAAGGGGAATTTATTTTAAAGTTTATAAAAAGTTCTAAAAACCAATTTAAAATTCTTTTCACTCGACTCCCCTTTCCCAACCTATTAGCTTCACACCTCGAGGGCATTGATTCAAGGAAAGCTTAATATTTTTTTGGAACTCTTGCAAAAATTCGATTTTAATCCTTTTATATTATCACTTTAAGCTCAAAGGAATTTTTTTTTCGAAATTTGTAGTATATTAAGCAATTAGATTAGGTTTTATTCACTTTGTGATTTTTTAGAATTTTAGAAAATCCAAACTATCCTAAATTTGAATTTTTTTAGTATCAATATAACTATTATGTAAAATTGAATAAAATTTCTATAGATTTTGTCTAAAATTTGAAAAAAATAGATAAGTTACTTAAATTTTTTATTTATTTATTTATAAATCATTTAAAAACTACGAAAATAATCGCTTTTGATAAGCAACCGTGAGGATAATTGAAATTTCACAATTTTTCCTAAAAAAACATTAAATTTATTTTAGAAAAAACTGATGTAATTATTTATTCTAAATTCTAAAAAAAAAAGGGTTTTAATTTTGTAAATTTTATCGGCAAAAAGTTCTTTTTAACCTGATTTTATAGTATTAAAGTGATTCTGAGATTATTTAAGTCACTGGTAAAGTATAAACCAGTAATTTGATAAACAAAAATAGTGAAAGTATAGGCTAATAATGGTTCCATATTAAATTTTATAAGTTATTTAATAGCTTATTTATGAGAATTTCCAACATATTATTTTATGTTATCTTAGCTCATAGCATTAAATCGATTGTTACTAAGATCTTAATTTGCGATAAAATTTTAGTTTTTGATTTGATTTTTATAATTTCAATATTTTTTGCAACAAGAATAGAAACATTCAAAGTCTTTGTATAAGCAAACCCTATTATTATACTTTTTTTGGCTAAATTATAGATGAAATTTTTTTTTTTTCGTATAGCGTATTTTAGTAACTATGATATCCTCTAATTATAAATAAAAAGTAAAATATATTAATCACGAATAACACCAGGGAAATTGATTTAATTTAATTTGATTATATCACTTTTTTTTTGAATATTTATATTTATAATTTATCAAAATTTATATTCAATGATACTGTAATAATTAATCCACATACTTTTTTTACAATAATATATATTAATCCAATTTTTTTCTATAAAAATATTGTTTTAGGGCTCTCAAGAGTTTTTAAATTTATGAATTTAACCTCTTATTTTTATTTTTATTCAAATTAACGAGATTATTGGAGGTTTTTTTCAATATTTAAATTAATTCAATATATGGCTAAATTTAACATTATTTGATTAAGTTGTAATAAACAGTTTTCTAGGGTGGTGAATTTTTATTCTTTTTAATTGATTTTTAGAATGTTATTTCTACTCCAAATAATGCTTAATAAAGATATAGAAATTTTTCTAATTTTTCCTGGTTTACATAGCTGAGAAAAAAATGGTTTATCTTTATAAAGAATTCTAAAAGTTGAATTGTAAATTTTCATCTGATTTGGAAGTATTTCCTTCAAATTCTCTTGTTACTTATTTTTTTTTTTTGAGAATTTTTGTTGACTGAAAAAAGAAAAAAAAAATTTTTCTAGTAGGCATATAATTTCTAGGCTGAAAGATATAAATTAGATGAAATTGATAATATATTTATTAATTTAATTTAAAAAGTTATTTTTAATATTTAAACATGTTCCCGAAAAAAAAAGTAAAAAATTAAATTAGTTAATCTTTGGAAAACCTTTAATTGAAATAAATTTAAAAACACCAAGGCAAATACAAGCTTTAAAACCATTTTTATTTTATGAAAAAATGTCTGTACTCAATTTTTTATTTTTTAAAATTTATCTTCGTTTTTTTTTTTCAAAAATTTAAATTTTTGATTTTTTTTTTCAAATATGGTTTCTAATTAATTGATTAGTTTTTTTTTTAGTTAGCGTCAATGTATCAAAAAATTTGAAAAAAATAGACAGAATCTGGAAAAATTTGATAGATTCTAAACCTAAATTTACCAGTTAATACCGATAAAATTCTGCAAATTATTTTTTGAATAATGTTTGATTGTTATTATTTGTATTAATCCATGTAAATATTTAAACTAAAATGGGGCTTTTAACTCATTAAAATATATATATATATATATATATATATATATATATATTCAAGGGGTTTAAATTTAAATTTAGTCTTTCTAAAATAATTTGTGCTGCTTAAGTATATAAAAAGTATTTAATTTTCTATACACAATCTTAATGCTTTTTTTTTTCAAAGTTTATTTGAAGATTTTCTTGTGAATATAAGTTATTTTTACAACCTGAAAGTTTCCAAGTGATCTAAAAACAGTTTTTTAGGATAAATAGCTAAAATATTTTTTTTATAAACACTTTAGCCCTAAATTTAAAAAACTTTGTATAAGAGATAAATTTTTGGATAAAAGAGGGATTCATTTTATTTTTTAAGCTTCTATTAGTAAAAAAACTTTTTAGTTCAAAATTTAGTAAGGAAATATAAGAAATTTTTTTTTTATTATTAAGGCGTTTTAATGGTTAGTTATAGTAAATGTTTATTTAAGGTAAAAAAATGCTTGAAACAACTAAACCAAAACCACTTATTAGAACTGGGGTGTTTGATTTAACTTCATATTAAGAAAAATTTGTGGAGATAGGTGAATATGAGATTTTATTAATGCCTTATTTTAAGCAATTTTCTAATTGAAACGATAGGAAATACGAAAAAAACAACCAAAATTTTATAACATAAAAAATTACACTCCTCGTTTTTTTTGATAATAAAACTAAAAGATATATATATAAATTTTATTTTGTTTCTAACTTTGCTAGGTTATTTTGGTTAATATTGAGATAAAGAGGGTGTCTTGTGTTATTTTGATTTACTCCTAGAAGTAATTTATAATGATACAAATTATATTTCTATAAGTTTTAATAATAATTTTTGGGTGAGATAAACATAATTTTTAACCGAAAACCCCCCTTTAAAGGTTTCTATTGTACGCACATATATATTTAATTATAAGACTTTATGATCAAAAACACATTTATATCCAATGATATTAATTAGGAATGCATGAAAAATTTATTTATGTTTTTTGTAACTGACTAATAAAATATGAATGATGATTTTTTATCCAATGGTAGGATTTGAAAAAAAGTTTGCGGAATTTTATCGGTTTTCATAGTTAAATATGACTTTAAAAATTTAATCTAATAATTGAAATAATCATCGTGTTATAAATGATCATATATTTTCTTTTTGAAATACATATTATTTTCTTAAAGAATTCTATTATATTTAAAGTGACCATTTTTTAATATACAACTTTTTATAAATAAATTTGGGAGAAGTTTGGAAGAAATATTTTTTTCCATCTAATTCTCACTTAATATATTTGAGATTACTTTATTTTTTCAAAATAAAAAAATCCTTCAATTTCAGCATATTCAGATTATGCGGAATCCTCTTAAAATTTATTTTTAGGGCTTTTTTATTAATTTTTTATCCCAATTTAATACAATTTATTATAATAAATGTTATTTATGATTTTTTAAGGAGGCTAGATTATTTTCCCTTTAATTTAATTTAACCTATAATACCAGAAAAAATGATTAATAATTAGAACTCTTTTAATTAAAAATATAGGCAAAATTAAAGTTATTTTATGTTTTTAACCTAAAAAATATTTTATTTAAAACCATTATCAGTATAAATAATTTATTTTGGTGGAAATTCAGTAGTAAATATATTTATTAATATCCCTTACGACTCATTCCTAACTCTGTATTTTAAAATAAAAAACTGCTCTATTTTTAATATTTTATGCTAGAAATTAATTTCAATATTTTTTTTATATTTTATGGGTCCAATTCGTTTTTTTTCTCGATAAAATTTAATTACAAAAAAACTTCATATTTAAAGACAGAACAATAATTTACAATCAATTTTAATCGACTAAATAAATATTCTGAAATCATTTAATTTTTTTATTGATTAAAACTTGGCTAAATATAAAACTCGGGTCTTTTATTTTTTTAAATTCTCAAATAACTAGCCGAAGTTTTAGACAATCAATATATAAAGTTTATTTTTAATTATTGATGTTATATATTATTCTGAAAAAAAATTCACAATTTTATTTTTATTTTACTGGTTTTTATAAGATAATACTTCCCAATCTAACTGATTTTACGATTTTGGATATTTCTATTTTTTAAAAAAAAACTTTATATTTCATTAATCAAATATAATTATCAAAAAAGTGTATAAATTATACTCATATTTTTTTTAAATATTTTATCTTCATAAGACTAGAAATTTTTTATTTCTAGAAATAAAATCATAAATTTGGGTTAATCGAGAATCTAATTTATCAAATATTGATACATTTGCAAACTAAATAATAAGATTTTTTTTAAACTGATTTTTAATAAAAAAATTTAATTAGAATTTTTGATATTTAACCCATTTAGGATCCAACTTTTTATATGAGCAAGGGTTAATTTATAATATGCCAGGTTGAATATACCATTAAACATGCTTCGATTCCCCAAAATTATAAAATATATACATAAAAATGACATTTCCTGGACTGCAAGTGTCTTTTTTTACACTTACACTATTTATTTATTTTTTCTGCTAAGTTAATTTTCCATTATAAAAATCGAAATTTATGTGTGATATTTTCAGCACTAAATTAATGTTTTTATTTATTTATTATAATATATATATATATATATATCATATCAGTTTTTAACTGTTAAAAAAAAAATTTATACGTAATCCATCATTATAGATACATTTTTAAAAATACAATTATGTGCTTATAACATGTAAGGGTGAAGTTTATTGGCACTATGAAGTTTTTGGACTTTATTAAAAAGACATTTTTATGTAATCGTTCCTGGAAGAATATATAAACTAAATACATTGAATAGAATGTATTAAAAATTAAAATGATTTTTTAAATTTTACAATTTTATTTTAGAATACTTATATCTCTTCTTTGGGTTTATGAAAATATCATGTATATTTTCTAAATACATATATTTTTTCTACATTTTTTAGGTATTCAAATTTTTTTAAAAAATATTATGTTTCCTAAAACTTTTTGATTTCTGCTACAACACTATTTAGTCTTTTTTATTTATCATAAGAATTCATTTTTTGACTTTTTTTTGAAAAAATATTATCATGGAAATGAAAATGAAAATGGGGTTTATTATTCAGGGAAAAAATTTCAAAAAGAAATTAAATTATAATATGTTTTGCTTTAGTCACTTTTTATTTAGAATTTATTCATTTTAATTTTATTCTAAATAAATTCATCCCTATATAATTAAATAATAATAATAATAATTTAACTTATTCAGGCTTAAAATTTTTATTTTCGGATCCATTTTATATCCTCCAAGCCTTAATTTATAAATAATTAAATTTCTATTTAAAATTATATTTTTTAATTTTTGATGATAAAACAGCGGCAAACTTTTATATTTTTTTAAAAAAGCTATAATCAATTCTGGGATCGGGGATTATATTCTGAATTTAAATGTTCTTTAAAAAATTCTAAAAATTATAAGTTTGAAATAAATTGCCATTTTTTAGGGGACTAGGTAGTGAATTTTTGGAATTAAACTATACCGGAAAATTTCATAGCGTGAACCTTTTTTTTTTAATAGTGGAGACAGAGTACAGTGATTCAGAGAACGGATTTTACAATGAAGAACTATTTCTGAACAGGAGGAACCGATATTTTAGCACTGCTGAGACATTTTATGATTCACAAGTCCTGCGTTTGTCAGTCAGACGGATCTCAGAGTCTGATAGCTATTTGAATGAAGGCCGAGTATATCATTACCAAGTTTATTTAGGGGTCTATTTTTATTGATAATTTTATACTCAGACTCTAATTATAAGCTCAATAATTTCAATAATGATTTTTCTTTAAAAAAGAGCTTGTTTTTTTACTACATGTAACTTCAGTAATATGCCTAATTGAAGTAATTCTGGAGGGCTGGTGGTCTTTCTGTTGGTAGATTTTACTCTTTTTCCGTAGGTGTGTACTCTTTAACCTGAAACAAGAGCTTATTGAATTTAGAACAATAGTCTTTTCTAAAATTATTTTTCTTTTTTTGATACCTTTTAGTATATTTTTTGATGGGGTTATCTGAAAACACAATTCCATTATGCAAAAAAAAAATTATAGTATAAAAAAGTATAAAATCTTTGTCTTTGTCTTTTAAACTTAAAAGGGGATGTATTATTAATGATAAATTAAATTTGAAACCTATATATATTTAATATTGAGTTTTATGTTGGTTAAGAATTGTATAGGGAAAAAATATATTAATCGCTTTAAAAAAATGTTTCCAAAAAAAAAAACTCGGTATTTATTTATCATTGCTATAAAATTTAAAAAAAAGATTATTTTAAACTTATCTTTTCAGTTAAATGATTCTTATGGATTGTATATATCAACTTTTGATAAAAGCAAATTATATTTAATTAATTTTTCTTACATTAATAGTGCAATTATTATTTTTTGAAAAAAAAACTGAAATTCAGTTTTTATATTTTTATCAATAAATCTAAATTTTTCAACTCTATCTTGAAAATTCTTATCTTTTTCTCTATTTTTTGCTTATGCTCAAATTCTTTTAAATATTTGAAGATTTTAACGCCAATTTTATCCTGATGTAAATTTAAAATATTTTTTTAAACCTATTTGATAAAAAATTTGATAATTTTATAAAATTCTGTGAATTTTTTTTTAATATTTAAAGTGATAAATAATAAGAATTTTTTATTTGCAGTTTTCATATTATCTAGCCAGGAAATACCCAAATAGTTCATTATAGGCATTCAAAAATGGGATTGAAACATGTTTTTAGTTATGTGAAAATTCAATATTTCTCATTTAGATGTAAAGAATAATTTAATTTCTACTTTTGAGATTAATTTTTTATCTGCCAAAATTTATGAATTTTAGAAAAAAATTTTAAGATACGTTAAATTTTTTATTAAAGAAATACAAGTTCTCATTGAATCATAAATTCATTTGTAAAATATTTACCACACTATAATTTTAAAGTAAATTTGACGAAATTTATCTTGCAATATTGATATTCTAATTTTTTAAAAATTAAAATCTATAGCGATATTCATTTTTTTACGTTCAAAAGTGATTTACTTTTTTTGATGTCAGATAATATAACTAAAAAATATGAATAATAGTGACACCTTAATATATCTTTTTTTTTATAGATCAGAACTATAAAAAATTATTAAGATGGAGCTTTGGTTTCAATCTAATTTTAAATAAAACTAGAAATAAAATTATTAAACATCTGGGTCGTTAATTATTTGATATTATGAAAATTGACCAAATCTAAATTTTATTTGAAAATTAGAAAAACTTAAAAAATCGATTTATAATTATTATTTTGAAATACAATAAATTTATTTAAAATGGAATATAACTATTGGGGATTAAAAAACTCTTATTTTAAATTTAACAAAAAAAAATTATTTTTTTTAAAAAATGATTTGTTTCATCCAACTCGAAATCATTTTTAAAAATATGAAATAAATAAATTCAAAATATATAAATGTGTTTAATTGAAAAAAATATATTTTGGGAGTATTGAAATATTTTAATTTATCAGCAACAAAAAAATTTCTGATTTAAAGATTTTTTAAAGCTTGTTTTTTATGAGTGAAACATCATGAACGATTTTAATTTTTTAACACAATAAAAAAATAGAAGTATAATTTTTCTAATAAACAAATTTTGTTTTAAATTTTGAAAAAATCAAATTTTTATTTAAAATTAAATTGGAATTCATTAAATTTATCTTTATAAAAAACTAACTAATAGGATGATTTTTTTTTTGGATATATTGATTTAAGAAAAGAAATTTTTTGGGAGTTTAATCGTATTATTTTTCTATATAATTTTCACCTATTTAAGTTTTATAAGCTCTGAAATTAAACCTATTACGTTCTTATAGGGGTTTCAAATCAAATCAAACAAAAAATAAATATCTATATTTCTTTTTGTCTAAATTTAAATGGAAATCCACATTAAAAAAATAAAAGTGATCATGTGGGCTAAATAATTTCAGAAAAATTAATTTTCGGTCAATTTTTTTTTTTTATTTAATAGAAGAATCTGCTATTTTTTTTTATGAAAAATTTATTTTTAATAATGAAATAGAGCGAACAAAATATTTTCAGAATAAATTAAACCCGATTTTTTTCTAAAAAAATTATATCTCAGAAATATTTAATATGGGCTAGTGATTTTTATCATTTATATTTGAGGTTATTTCCAAGGCGAATACTTTTTTTATAATATAAACTTTGGTGTAAAAAACTAATCTTCACTAATACAAAAAAAATACTAGCGCTAATTGTTTAAAAATTTTCAAAAATATAAATTTTCATTTTTTAATTTCAATTTTGAACTATTCAGAAAATTTAAAATGTCTAATGTTTATTTTAAATCAGGGAACTATGAAAATTTAATGATGTGGTTTCCTTTCTGAAAGATGGTCCCAAATAATTTTCGTCTAAATTAGTTTTGATCATATTTATAAGATTACTAGGGATTTAAATTTTTATTTAATATTAAAATTTCGTATTGAAAATAATATTTTGATATCAATACATATATTTATAAATTTAGAGCGTAAAATTTGGCATTTTTTATTATATTAATTGGGTTGAAAGTTTCTATTTAATAGTAGGATGGTTTTTTTTTTAAAAAAAGAATACACATATATTCAAAATTGGTTAATATTTTTCTCTCTAATATCGAATTTAATAAAACTCGTGTTAATCAACATTTTTTCTCTTCCATTTTTTCAATATTAGTAAAACCTAAGTCTTTTTTTTAGATGAGTATCTATGCTATAGAATAAAAAATTATTAAAAAGAATATTAAATTTGGCGGGTTAATCAATAATAATAATAATAAATTTTTATAGCTGAATTATTTATTATATTTAGCTATTATCAAATTATTTTTGATAAAGTTTTTTTATAATAGATTAATTATTTTTAATTTGAGTTCAAAAATCCCTTATTTAAATTTGGTTTGTATTTCTTCTTTTTCACCTAAATTTTAATATATTTTTTTCGATATTTTTCATAAATAAATTTACATTATTTATAATTTCATAACATAACGATTTTCTAAAAGAAATCCAATCTTTCTTTCATTCAAAAGATTAATTTCTCATTTCAACAACCCCCCCCCCCACCTAAAAAAGAATGAATTATAACCTAAGTACGTCTAAAATAAATCTATTACACCTTTAATTATGCATTTTTTTAAATTTAGGATACCAAATCAATGAAAAATTATTTAAAAAAATTCTTTTATTCCGACCAATTTCAAATATTTCCTTATAAAAATATCTCCATTTATACACATTTAAATTAGTTCAATAATGTCTCTATTTTTTTTGGAATTTATACATAGATTTTCTTAGAAAAATTTATTAAGTTTAATGTAAATTTTGGTTTCATCTGGTTTGAAATTAATTTATCAATATCATAATAGTCATATACTCAATAAATATCAAAAAAAAATTATCACCATGTACAAAATTATAAAATAACGTAATATTGATATCTTATATTTTGTGACTTCTACTTATATAGAATTTTCCATCCATAAAATAAATAAATAAATACATATCTGAGAAGTAATTTAATTTAATTTAATTTCAATAGAGAGTAAAATTTATTAAAGCTTTACCTGCGACCAGAAAAAAGGATAAAATTATTAATCATTTGAATATTGAGCGGCACATATTTTAAAAATTGGATCAAAATACTATGATATTTTGGAGTTTACATTGAGTGTAGCTTGAATATACAAGTTTTTTTGGCTGAGTTGGGAACAAAAAAAAATGCTTCGAATTCAATTTTAATAAAAACAACCCTTAAAAAAGAGATTGGATCGGTAATCAGTCGGAATTTATCAGCAGGTGAGACTCTGAATATTGGGAAAATAAAACATCATTATCAAAGAGGCCGAAGTGGGTCGAGTTTTGCTCATAAACCTTTCCTCAAAAAAATTTCAGAAAATCCTTCGAAAAAAGGTAAAGAAAGTATTCTGACTCATTATTACGACAAAAATTTGGAATTGAGCTGTTCAATAAATTATCTTGGTGATTAATTTGATAAAAAATTCAATTTTTTGTATTTTGAAAATAATTTAGTATTTATAGTTTTTTGGGGGGGGTGGGGGTCCTAAATACTATTATTTTTTTAAAAATTGCTGTGGTTTAAATATTTGAAGCTCTTTGACCCATTATCAAAAAAACACACATTAATAATTTAGTAAATGTAAAAAATTAACTAAAATTAATTTTAGGGTAAATTTTGGGTGTTTTTATTTACACACCCTCTTTTTACTATTTCATACCCATAACAAAAAAACTCTTACCCGATTGGCTATTTTTTATTACATTCTCGTCACTAATTGGACAATATTTAGAATGTGTTTTCATCAATTAATAAAATTTCGGCCTATTTTTGCATTTTCTTGATGGGAGCTTGTTGTAACGCCTACTGTAACCCAAAGGTAAAAAAAGATTCGAATTTACAATAAAAAATTACACTAAGAATCGAGAAGTTTGAAAACTAGATGTTTATCGAGAGTTTATAACGAACTCCCACAAATAAATATCAAATAAGATTCCTGAAAAAACTAAATTCAATTCTTGTGTCTAGGGTAATTTCATTCATCAATTTTTTTTCATTTCAGTACATTTTTTTAAGTATATTTTCAAGGTTTTTACAAACCATTTCCCATGTTTCTTTTTATTCTATTAATGATATTTTCGAATATCTACTTGATGAGATCTCTTACTTCTTAGTCAAGCAGAAAAAAAACTAAATATTAATAATGGGTATTTTAAAATTAAATATAGGACTTTAAGAACATTAAATTTTCGATTTATTTGTCCTATTCAGCCAAAGGTAGTCAAATATGATAAAAGATATAAATTAAGACGTCATAGCATGTGTATAAAAGGTAATCAAACATTTTTAAGATTTTTTTTTCAAGACTTGTTTTATTCATTAGTTGAACATCCTTTAATAGAACCAATATTGAAAATTAATTTTAGAGAAGATGAAAATTCTGACTATTCACTTATATATATGAATCTATTATTCTTTCAAATTTTAAAACAACAGCCGAACATGCAACTGTAAATTAAGAATGTTTTATATTTTTCAAAAATGAGATTAGCCGATTTTTCATATAATTTTTTAGGTTTCAAGACAAATCGAAAAATGATTTGATTCTTTTTGTAGAAGAAGAAGGAGGATTTCGTTTCATATTTGGTCTGCCCTTTGTTTTTTGAACTTCTGGGTTAAATATTTTTACTGGAGGCTCAGAGAGAATTTTTGGAATAAAGGCTATTTGCTTCTCTTTTTGTAAATCAGTGTAAGTTAAAAATCTACTAAAATATTCATCTAAATTATTCTTTATCATAATTTCTAACTATTTAGGATTTTCGATCTCATAATCAGGATTAGGGGTTTCCCTGTTCAATTTCCACTGGATGTGAAAATTTTCGGGGCTTGTGTCTGTAGAAAGAAAATTTATTTTTTGTAACTCGTGAGAGCATGACAGTTCCCATACAGCTCTGAATTTATTGTTACATTCTGGAAAAAGGATCTTTTTTAGTCGAATGAATTAGTTTTTGATATTGTTTTTCTATTACATTTAATGAATAAACGGATATTTTTCTGACTACTTGAGCGTAAATTTCTCGATTTAAGTGATGAGGAATTCTAAAATTATCTGATTTCTCATTTTATTATATTGATTTTAGAAATCCAGATTTATGCTCTCATAGACTTTCTACAGATCTCCGGTTGAAAATCCCGGATATTTTTTTAAAACGGCGTGTGTTCCTTCAACCCTTGAAGTAGTTCTTATCCCAAAATGTAAGTGCTTATCAGTCCAAACGGAGAAAATGTTTTGTTTATACGGAATCCTAGTCTCTTTTAAATAAATTAGAAAAGCGGAATACTCTGAGGTTTTCGAAAAAAAATCTTTAATATGTTTATCGTTCCCTAAATATATTTTATTCATATGGGTTTGTTCCGATCTCTCAAAATCGTCTCCAATTTTTCTGTTTGAATTTTCATATTTTGCATACTCTTAACAAAAAAATTATTAATATTCCATATACATATTACATTTTTGGGTTCAGGAAATATGTTTTCAATTGAATTCTTTAGAGCCAAGTCACTGTCAGTAATTATAGATTTAGAAAGCTCAACTCCAGAGTATATTCCCTTAATATTATCCATAGCCCATTCGAAACCTTGATTTGATTCGTGTTTTAAGAAAGTAAAATTTGAATAAAAAGCATTTCATGTGCTAGAGATCTCATTAACAAAAAAGCTGAGGCATGTTGAAGCGTTTTATCTTATATTTACAATCAATAAATAAAACATGAGGATTTTTCTTAGTCAGCTCAATAAATTTCTCAAATGGGAAAAATAAGCCTACTACTCTTCCATATTAATCAATTTTATATTCTTATTTTGTGTTTTTATCCTTTAATATTTCGATAGATGCTGAAATTGGATATTTACCACCAAGTTTTTTTACTCGGCTAGTACTCAAATAGTTGTAAACAGACCTAGAAGAAACCGATCTATCAGGAAAATCTTTATTTATCAGGCTTATTATCTTTCTGGGTGGGACTCTAACATTAGATAAACTGCTTATGGTATCTTTTTCGCTATCATCTAGTTTTATTTTTTGTATAGAGTAATTTAAGATCAATATCATGGTTATGACTTAGATTCTTTATCTCAACTAACCAATTCTTTTTTCGTTAATGAAACCTTTAATGCTAAAAGAACAATTCGATAATTTGGTTCCAGTTTTTCTAATTCTGTTTTCCTCATTGATGTTAAGTTTTTTACGGCATAATCCACCCTTAAAACACAATAAATACACCTTTTTTTTATTGGTACTTTTTATTTTAACTGAAAATCCTTCGCTAGAAGATATCTTTTGTATTTGAAAAGTGATATCATCTCTGGTTTCAAACTCAAGACCAATTATTGACTCCACTCCTATTAAAAATTATAAAATAAGTTCGATTCATAAATTATAATTTAAAAATCTTACCAAAAATATTTATTAGTCGGTTTAAAATGATTTTTACAACAGATTGAAATTCAATGTACACATTAAGGAGTAACTTTTTATAGAGTTTTTTTTTCAAAAGCCAAAATATTCACATCTAGAAATTACTTTAATTGTAATATTAATCAAAATAAACCTATTAGTAACGAGAATTTAATAAAAAAAAATAGCCAATTGGTAAAGTTTTTTTTTATGGGCATGCAATAGTAAAAAAAGGGTGTGTAAATAGAAGCACACTAAATTTTCCATTATAATAAAATTAATCCGTTTTAAAAAAAAAAAATTAGGACCATTATTAAATTTAATTCTGAAATAAAATCATAATGATGATTTTAATAATAATTTTCGAAGTAAAATTTATTAAATCTTTTCTTTAGATACTAGAAAAATAAACTGTTTTACAAAACAAAATTAGTATATAATAGCAAGTAGAAGCTCAAACTTGGTATTAAAAGAGAAATCAATCTAAAATTTCTTTGTTTATTTTTGGAAATTTGAAACAAAAATATTATTTTAAACGAATAATTTCAGTTAAATATATATAATTTGAAATAATATTGTCAAAGGAAGAAAAATATAAAGAAATAGAAGCCATGAAATTCCGAATAAAATACATGAAGGTTAAATCAGCTCTTTATAATAGCATTATAAATTTTTTATATTATATTTAAGAAATTAAATGTCTCTAGTGATAGGTCAATGATTTAAGGGAATTTGAAAACTCAAAATATGTGAGAAAAATAACATCATGACTTCTAAAAATTCTCTGATAATAAGAAAACTTGTATTTTGACGTGAAATAATGTCCATTATTAACTAAAAATACAGATAATTAATTTTTGTTGCATTAACATCTATCACTCGAATAAAAGTCCTCTGCAGAAATTGAAATAACGAGATTTGCTTTAAAAACATAATTAGATTTATGAAAAATTTACTTATTAGTCTCATAATAAAATTTAAACATATCTTTAAGAAAAAAAACTAATCTAATAATAACCCGCTATATCAAAATTAAATGAAATTTTAAATAAATTTTCGTTATAAAGAAATTTTCAAAATCCCATTCCCTAAAATTATGGAAAACCAGTTTTATATGTGAAATAATTAATATTAATATTAAAAATGATAATAAAATATGTGTACAAATCATTATTTAAATCGAATTATCTACAATGTAAATTTAGAGATTCAAAAACATCATTTAGATAAAAACCATCTATATGAAGTAAATTACTAAAAAAAACTTCAAGCAAGCATAAAAATTATCTAAAAGCACACATTGATTACTGTTGAATTTTAAAAATAAATTTAATCCCTATTTTTTAAAAAAAAATTTATAAAATGACTGAATAAAATAATTTAAATCTCTATTATTGCCCTTGAACCAATGTCCTCGAAGTATGGAGCTGTTAGAGAGGCAGAGTGAAGTTGGATGAAAAGCTTTTCGAAAGATTTTCAATTTTTTAAATTTTTATAAATTAGCTTTTAGAACTTTATATTAGCTTTAAAATGAATCCCCCATAAAAAATAAAAAATAAATGAATCACTATTATTTGGGTTTTTTAAAGGGACATTGCTCTTTTGAAGGCGGTTTTAAAATTTTAGGAATCTTTTCTAAATGGAAAAAATACTCCTCCATGGCTTGGGAATAGAAAAAAACAACTATTTTTTTCTTTGAATAAGATTTTAAAAACAAAATGTAAAAGAAATAATTTGTAGATATTCACCTGATTTTTTTTTTGATTGAAAATAAATTGAATTGAATAATTTTCGATACCACAAAAAGTATATTGAAAAAATTTCTGAAATACTATTTATATCAATTAAATTTGAAGAAACCCACGAGTAAATGTTAAATTTCAAAACTCAAATTGAAATTTATTATCAAATAACAATCTCCCCTTCCAAGAATTTCATGATATTTAGCTAATTATTTTGATTTAAAATTGTTTAAAAATAGAAATAATTGCAGTTTTAATAAAATCAAACATACAAATTTAATTTAGATTTATATTTTAATATTTTTAATTGGTGCAAATATTTTCCAGCAATCGTAATAATATTTTAAAATTACTTCTCGTAATTCTCAAGATAATTTCAAAAAATCTGGGAGGGTTATATAATCTAGATACTGATTTTTTATTGTAGTTTTTTTTATAATCCCGAAAACCGAAAGAAAATCGTTTCGATCACTTAAGAATGGTTATACTTTTACTCGATAGGAATTTATTTAAATAAATTAAAAATCAAGCACATTCTCGGAGTTCCGGAAACTCGAAAAATCGGATAACTTAGCTCTTAAAAATAAAATTAAATCTAATATATATTTATGACTTCAAAAAAATACCTAAATCAAGATTTGAAATAGGGTCGAATATATTGAAAAAAATAATTAAAATCTTGAATTACTTATATTAAAAGTAATCATAGAATCAAGCTCGGCTATTATTAATCTTACAAAAAAAATGAAGATTTATCTGAGTATTATTCTAATATCAAAACTTTTTGTTATCAAAAAAAAAAGAAATATATACAATAAGATGCTTTTAAAACTGCATAGAAAAAATCACGTATAATATACGCTGTTTTTCAGGAAAAAAATGCCGCACCATAATTTCAAGCAAAAAAACAGTAAAAAAAATGAATATAATTGGGAAAATTGGGAAAATTGATACCCGCTGGATTCTGTTACGGCAAAAGAATAAAAAAAATTGATAATTAATTTTAATCTTCAAAAAACTAGCTATTTTCTAAATTTTAGTACATAAAATATAAAAAAAGTCAAAAATCCCTTGAAAATAGTTATATAGGGTTTTTCATTCCAATAGACACTTTTTTTCATTTGAATAGACACTTTTTTTCATTTCAATAGACACTTTTTTTCATTTCAATAGACACTTTTTTTCATTTGAATAGACCCTTTTTTTCATTCCAATAGACCTTTTTTTCTGGACCTGTGGGGTCATTCTTATAACCAATAATTCACTTTAACTTATAGGCATTGATATATGTCATTATTGGTTAAAATACTATTGTTCTTAGGTATTATAAGCTTTTTCTTTTTGATTGGTATAAATAATTATTAAGTCCAATGATAACGCTTTTTTTATTTTAATCAAAAAAATAACCCCGCAAATCTAAAAAAAGGGTCTGTTGAAATGGAAAAAAGGGTCTATTGGAATGAAAAAAAGGGTCTATTGGAATGGAAAAAAGGGTCTATTGGAATGGAAAAAAGGGTCTATTGAAATGAAAAAAAGTGTCTATTGAAATGAAAAACCCTGTAAAACACCAATAAACGTGATATTATATAGATAAATTATCTTTTAAAATTTCGTTTCTATCTTTAAAACTTTAATTAGCCTTTTCGACACATTCCAAGGATAAATTTCACATATTAGAATCCATCGAATAATATTATAGAAAATTTAATGATTTTTGAGAAATTTGATTACTTTCTCTGAAAAAGGTGTGAGAAATAATTATTTTTGAAAATTAACCTGGTAAAAAGTCTAATTTTAAATTTTTTAAACCAAGTGAAATTTTCTGAAAATTATCAGTTGATAAATCTATGAAAAATTATTAAACTCAAACTGAATTATGAAAATTTTGATTTTTATAAAACAGAAAAAAATTTATATTACCTAAAAATTACATAATACAAATAAAATTGATCTTAATAACTAAAAGTTCAAATCTCTGACTAAAAAAATTACAAATAGATAATAAGGATGATAAGTAAAGTTAGGCTGATAATTCAATATTAAAATTTCAATGATGAGATTTTCATTTATTCAAGGTTACAATTTCTTTAATTTAACTAAAAAAATCACCCCTGAAATAACAAAAAATATTGAATTGATGTACCTTTTTTTATCACAGAGATTAGAGGTAAAATCTAAAATAAAATAATAACTACTTAATGTTTTTTAAATCGTAATATCTATAAAAATATCATAATCAAAGCTGATGAATACTTTTGAAAAATTAAATGTCTTGATAGAATTTTAGGCGTAGTTTACGTAAAAAAAAAGTAGGTATTTATATTGATATATAATTGGCTACCACTTTTCCAAAAAAAAACACATATATTTGGTAAAATTAATTTGGTTAAATTTTATTTAAAAAAAACACCCACAAGATTCACTTCAATTTATTACCTCTGATAATCAATGAAATATTCAATATTAGTTATATTACTTCATATCTATAGGTACAGTTAAAAAAATGGTAGACCTCCCATCAGTAAAGTATATGAAGTTTTAATCTATCAAGATTGTTCTATTGGAAAAAAATTTTCCAGTGCATAGGTGCCCAGAAAAAATCATTTCTGGATATTTCACATCCCTCAAGGGTGTTTTATTAATAATTTATGAAAAAATATAAAAACAAAACAAATATTTAAACATATCATTCAGAAGCTGAAAAATGTAAATATTTATTTATATGGAAGATTAAAGGGTATTTTCAAGCTTTTATAAATAGTTCTTGTGAAAAATTATACAAATAAATGTGATTACTGGGTTTTTTAAAACTCAGCAAGTTAACGTTAAGTATATATCATCGTATACGGAAATTTGTGAAAAACAATTCATTTTCCCTTTCAATAAATATTTTTTTGAAATTTTAACTATTTTAAGTTTCAGATTTTGCAAAAGAGGATTTAAAAAATGGTGTCTAAAAAATTGCATTTGCAAAGCCAAATCTTCGGTTTTTTGAATTAGGGGTGTAATTAGTAAAAATTGGTTATATTAACCCGTGAAATCCCCCTAGCATGGTTCACTGAGGGCTGGTGGAAATTAAAAGGTGATAAATGGTGATAAATGTTCATTTGAAATACTTTCTAACATTATTCATATTTTCATATGTATATAAATTTCTAACAACAGCTAAAAAAACTACCTGCACTTATTAATTTTACCCAATATAATCAGGTATGTATTAAAATATAAAATTAATAGTAGTTTAATTTTTAGCTTAATTTGAGGTTATTTAGCTATCAAATATAATAAAATTGATTTTTTTATTTGATTTAATAAACTGGTTCTGACAAAAAGATTCGATAATTATACAAAAAATAAGACTTAAATCAAAGATACAGATTCAAAAAAAAAATTATCTTTTTTATATATTACAAGTTATATGGCCTTCACACAAATATTTTATCTTATATTTCACAAATGGGAATCAGTTAATAGCATTATTAATATAAAAATAAAGAAATCAATGCTGAAAAAAATGTAATTTGTAAAAATATTTTTTGATCAAGGGTTTTTTGACGAAATTTCTTAATTATAGTTATAAAAACTTTTGGGAAATAAATTATATTTTTGTTTGATTTAAATTTTTTTATGTCAAGCACTCTAATCATTTAATTTATTTCAAAAAAAAAAAATCCATATATACAAATAAAAGTATTTAAATAGTTTCGGCTTATTTTTTTTATTAAAGATTTTTCTATCTAAAATTCTTCATAATATTAAAAATCCAAAACATTTGAGATTATGAAGAATTATTTTTATCTTATTCCATTGGTCAATCCCTGCTAAAATACATAATCAGATCCGACAGAAAAGGATTTTTTGCTTATAGAATGTATGATGACACTCTAGATACCTTAATGAGAAATATTTAAATATGCTATAGCATTAGATATAAATTATTTATTTATTTGATTGTTTTTTAATTTATTTTTTATATTTTTTAAACGAAATTCCGATCTAAAAAAGGAAATAAAAAAAATTGAGAAACTTTTAAATTGTAAAAAATCACACTTCAGTATCATTTCATAATATTATTCATTTGAGAGCATAAAATTTTGACAATAAATCGCTTTAATTAAAATAATAGAAAAAATCTGAAAGAGAATCTTTATAATCAAGAGAGAAAATAACCAAAAAACATTGAATTTGACTGTACGTACGAATTAATTAAATTATAATATAAAGATTGAATCTAGTTCTCATAAAGAAATAAGATATAATTTTTGGTATTTTTTCAATCATCAAATACCCTATATAAGGAATGATTTTTATTATTATATTCACAGAAAACATTATTGAATTAACCGGAATAAAATTTTATGTATGTATAATATTTAATTTGAATTCTTTTTTTTTATTTGTTTTTTTTGAAACTGGCTATTTTTAACTATATAATCTCGGTTTTTATTTTCTCAATCTTACTGAATATAGTTAATTTATGAGATTTTACTTGATGTTAGATATACTATGTGGGAGATAAAATATTTTTTGGTCTTATATTTATCGAATAATCTAGAATTTTCGTTTTCATAAATTAACACAGAGGCGATATTTTATTATCGTAAATTATACATATTATTAAATTTTTAATGAGAAGAGTCGAAATCTTCTATATTTTATCCAGATAAACGGTTTTATAGTAAAAAAATATTAAGAATTGATGTATATTTATGATTAAATAATATTTTTTTAGAATTTTTAGTTACTTTTTTATTGACCTGGTTAATTTTTAAACTGATCTATATAAAGATTAGACTTTTTTTTCAAATAAATGATTGTTTCTGAATATCCATCTGCTGCCCATAAAATATACCCTAAAACTGGGATAATTAATTCTGAAAAAAATCCTCGATCCTACAACATACTTAATAAAATTTGTAATTAGTTTAAAAAAATTCTTATTTTAATCTAATGCATAAAAAAAAAAATTAATTTTTTTTCTCCTAATACATAATAAACTTATACCTTTTAAAAATGTGGCTAAATATCAAATAAATGTAGAATATATTATATTATTCATAAACAGAAAACTTAGTTATTCAATTTTTCTGCTTTTTATATAAAATATTCATAATTGATGCTTTGTTTAATTATACAATAAAAATAATCAATTTAAAGAAAATATTGCGTTATTTTTGTGCTTATTTTTCACAATTTAAAATTCCTATATAATATAAAATTTAGCACAAATACTGCTATAATATTTTTTAAACTTATTTCTAATAATTTATACAGTTTTTTACATTATTTAGTATTTATTATTTCAGCTCTCATTTTTAATTTAATTTAATTTTTTGAATTGGACTCCGATTTTTTTTCTTTTTAAATATAAATTATTTAATACTTCCATTACATATAAAACATTTATTTAGTTATATAACTATTAAATCCTGCGATAAATATATGACTGCTTTGAATAAAAATTCTTTTAAAGATATAAAAGCTTATTAATTTGTCAATTTTCAATAGGTTTTTTTAACTCAACAAATAATTCTGGCGAATTACTATTTTTTACACAAAAAAAATAATTATATATTAATTTTTCCAAATTCAATTTAACGCAATTATATCCGCCCCCAAAATCTTATTTTAAGAATAATTTCAAATTTTTTTATTAATAAAACTTGATTTGAAAATAATTATCTAATATTTTAGCTCCTCAAATTTTTTATAAATGTTGGTTAGAATAGTAGATATGCTGCTTAAAAACTTAAATTATTGTATTTGAGAAGCTAATCCTCCCTAAAATCGATCAATTTCATTTAAAAGTTAATTTATAAGTACATAATATCTACTCATTATTTACATTTCACCAAATTGAGCTTTCAACATCTTCAAATTTCTATCTTTAAAGAAAAAAACGTTTTAAAAGTATCAGAAATAATATAATTCAGCAAAAAATTTCACTCTAATAGTTTTATGCTAAGTTTTTAGAAACATTTTATTGAGATTTTTAGACGAACACAATTCCAAACTTTGATATACTTTTACTTGTATTTTTGTGGAAAATTTAAAATCTAGGATACATCCAATTCCAAATTTTCACATTTAATATTTTTTCTTTGTGCACATATATTATTTTTAGAATTTTTACATAAATCCCACAAGTTTTCTTATAAACTAGTTCATTGAATTTTGAAAGAGTTCAAAAATCCATCCACTTCTGCTCCAGTTTTATTCTACCGATCTAATAACTTGTTTTAATCGGATCGAAAATTTTGAAACCCTACTCTAATACGAATTATATGTGTTCTGGGAATGAGATTCCAATTTTATATTTTCCACTTTAAGAAAACCAATCTTATTTTTTTTCTTTATTATAACATAAATAAATTATATTCAGACACTTACAAAACCTATGAATTATTTTTATAAGAATCTTAAATAGAGTTTTCAACTTTATTTTCTGTCTAGATAATGAAAAATTATTAATCCAAAAATAGTAAACTCCTATATTTATTCTATTTCTTAACTCGAATGGGGTTTGATCAACTTTTTAATTCAAATTCTGTTTTTGTTAAATAAAAAAAATACGAAAATATATTAATAAACCATTGAGAAAATAATAAATATAAATTTAATTTAAGAATTAATAAAAGCTAATGTATAAATTTTATTTTCAAAATAAACTCTTTTATAAATTTAATAATCTGTAAAAAAAATAGTTAAAAAAGCCATCCCTTAACTCCCTTTTGCAAAACATAAAGCCTCATAACGGGTTTATATTGGTTAAAAAAAGAGAGAAAATACTCATATACCTTGCAGATTAAGAATAAAATAATTTTTTTAGTTGTTTTTTTTTAAATTAAATTATTTCAAAGTTAGTCGAAAAGTATTAAATCATACTTTAAAAAAAATAATTTTGAAATAAATTTAAAATTAAACATCGCCTATTTTCCTTGTTTTAATTTTATAGAACAATAACCAATGGTTATATGCTCAATGAAGCTGTTTAATCGTTTAAAATCCAGAAGAATGTTTTTAGGGTACGCTAATTTCGATCAGAAATTTTTTAGTCTTCAGAAAAAACTTGATATTGGTGATTTCAGTCTGTAACCGAATTAAAGTATATTTAGTTCCCTCCTCCCCCAACGCTAAGAATTTTTCAGTTATCCCGAAACGAGATTCGCTGAAATTAGACATTATATTTTTTGATTAAAGATCGTATCGGACCAGTTATAAACCTGAATATTTTCCTATTTCGTTGTTTATCTCATATAATGGTATTTAAAAATGATTTTCGACAGTTTTTGGAACAATTTTTTTTCAAAAGAGCCAAATTTTCAAAGAAAAATCCACCTAAAATGCCAATAGGTATCACTGGACCACCCAAATGTCAAAATTTGAATTATTCTCATTTTCTGAATGTCAATTTTCAGATCAGGCTACAGAAGCTTAATATATATATACAGTTTTCTTTTCCAAATATTTTTCGATTAGAAGTACATTTTTGGATTTTTTTTCCAGCTGCTTTTATTTTTATTTTCCCTTTCGAATATTGTTATGATCTTTTCACTTTTTCATTTTTGAAAAATAAATTTTTATATCGATTTTGCACCTTTGACCATCTATAATTTCTATTTTGGTCTTGATGGGTGGCTTAATGAAGTATAAATCCCAAATTTTTAATCTTAGCCACATGTGGTATGCACTCTTTCGAGTTGTTCTAGTTTTTAAGAAAACATGTTCTATCTCCAATTCATACCAGACTCTTCTCATTGAGGCTGACTTTACCGCATTGGCAACAATTCAAATGGCTTTTTCAGTTTCTTTTTGTGTCTTATTGAATCAGCCTTTGCTAAACAAAATATATCGCTTCCTTAACGTCCAATTGGAATCAGAACTGAATTTATGGTTTTATTTTTAGGCTAACAGTTATTTCAGATTGCTTAAGGAAGCTATAAGCAGCGCAGAAAGACTTTCTGGCCTTAGCTTTTTTGTTTTTAATATTACCAGAAACTTCAGATCTGTTATTCATTATGTAACCCAAATATGTATATTGATATATATTTGGGGGGTTTTGGATTGTTATGTCAGATCGGACGGTTAGGGACCGGTGACATTCATTACAACACACTTGGATGCATTTACAGTCATCTCACATGTATTCGAAAAATCAGTTATTTGATTTAATTACAATTGAATATCGGTATATTTTTCTGCTAATATCACGGCATCATCGGAAAAGAGCAACCCATGTATCCTAAAGTTGAGTCCAGGGACATATACACCTTCAATTCCCTTGAAAAAATCATTAATTTAAAAATTAATGAGTATTTGTGAGGTTTGATGGTCTTGTTGCAGCCAGCATAGGTATTCAGTAGGTTTGGAGACAACATATCCAATCCTAACAGCCATTTTTTGGGATCTATACAGGCCTCAGGTAACTTTGAGTGACTTAACTCCAGCCCCTATGGCCCCCAATTTGTATAAATTTTTTTTTTACGGGAGATTTATTTTAAATTAAGTAAAAAGTTATAAAAAAAATAAAAAAAGTGAAATTTTTTCAAAAATAATTTGTCACCCTACTCCCTCTGCCGCTCTAGTAGCTCCATATCTCGAGGGCATTGGTTCAAGGTGGTTGGTGAATCACTTAAACTCTGGAGCTTAAGTGTTCGTGGCACGTGGATGCCAATCAGAAATTTGGCTGTTTCCAACACAAATTTATGATCAGCGGTGTCAACTTGTAGCTGACTTAAATTATGTTTAGACCCCCCCCCTCCCCCAAGGAGTTTTTCAACTACCCCCAACCAGGATTCATTGAAATTAGAAAGTTGGTTTTTTTATGTCTGGGCAGATCGGTGCAGGTATGAACCGGTCGATCGTCTCATTTCGCTGTTTGACCCACCGAGAGCAATTTAATAAGATGTGATCGAAAGTTTCAGGCACATTGATTTTGCAGAAGGTGTGATTTTTTTTGAATTTTTCATCTAAAAATTTCATATTTGGTAGTTGCTGGACGGTCCGGAAGGCCCCCATTCGCATTTTACCGATGTCCTGGAGACCAAGTTTCAGGTCAGGGTACAGCAGCTGAAGATTCATCCAGTTTCCTTTTCCGCCGATTTTTCGATCCACCGTCCACTGGTGGATTTTAGACCGGTTATTTTTATTTTTCCTGTCGACTATGGTGATGGTTGTTTCACCTTTTGAACTGGCTTAGTGTCGATGATATAAAAAAAGATGGTAACAGAAATAAACTTTTTCTTGATAATGGAATTCAGCAATTTTATTGGCTAATTCAAATAAATACCAGTTTCCATACCTCACTGGATATTTCCCCCAGTTTGTATAACAGTGCGGTAAAGGATCTCTTACTTTTGATGATCCTGACATAAAAACATTTTAGCGTTATAAGCATGTATGTTTATAATGTGGACAAAATCTACAACCACAACTTTCAACGATTAATCGAAAACAATTAGTTTGAAACTAAATTAACTAAGAGGTATTAAATAAAACTAAAGATTATATATTTTATTGATAAACAGACATTGATATACAAAGAGTAAATAGATAAAGACTACATCAATAAGAATAGCCTAAGCAACCATGAAATTTAAGCAAAACAGACATATTATTTCAAATATTAATTTGTCATAGCATTAAGAGCAGATCCAGCTCTGAACCATTCCAATTGGTTCTCGTTGAAGGTATGGTTAACTGGGAATGAGACGGTTTCACCATTCTCCCTGGTCAAAGTGACAGTTAGTTGCTTTCCTGGAGTGAAATCGGTCAAGCCAGTCAAGCTGAATTTATCAGAAGGGCGAACCAAATCGTAATCAGAAGGATTGGCAAAAGTAACGGGGATAATACCCTGCTTCTTAAGATTAGTTTCGTGAATTCTAGCGAATGATTTGACCAAAACAACAAGACCACCCAAATGGCGTACTTCCAAAGCAGCGTGTTCGCGAGAAGATCCCTCACCATAGTTATCACCGGCTACGACAACCCAGTTAATGTGGTTAGCCTTATAGTAACGAGCAGTTGCGGGAACTGGACCCCATTCTCCAGTAATCTGGTTCTTGATGGAGTTGGCTTTTCCATTTTCGCTGTTGATGGCTCCAATCAACATGTTGTTTGAAATGTTATCAAGATGACCACGGAATTTAAGCCAAGGACCGGCCATAGAAATGTGATCGGTAGTACATTTGCCTTGAACCTTAATCAAAATTGGCATATCAAGGAAATCCTTTCCTGACCATTTAGAGAATGGTTGCAACAACTGAAGGCGCTGAGACTTAGGATCGACAACGACACTCAAACTTGAAGTATCTGCAGGAGGGGCCTGGAAGGTATTTTCTCCAAGATCGAATCCCTTGGATGGCAATTCAATTCCGACTGGAGGTTGGAATTTGAATGAACCACCGTCTGGAGTTGGGAGTGAATCAGTCATTGGGTTAAAGCTCAAAGATCCACCGAAGACCATAGCAGTTACCAACTCGGGAGAAGCGACAAAGGCATTAGTCTGAGTGTTTCCGTCATTTCTACCGGTAAAGTTACGGTTATAAGAGGTAACAATTGTGTTAGGAGTACCTTTTGGAACATCAGATCTGTCCCATTGACCAATGCAAGGTCCACAAGCATTAGCAAGAACAACACCACCAGCCTCTCTGAAAGTCTCAAGGATACCATCACGTTCAGTGGTGGCACGTACTTGCTCAGATCCAGGAGTGATAGTGAACCCAGATTTGATCTTAAGACCAGCATCCATAGCTTGTTTGGCCAAAGAAGCGGCTCTAGTCATATCTTCATATGAAGAATTGGTACAAGAACCAATGAGACCAACAGAGATCTTATCGGGCCAGTTGTTAGCCTTTGAGGTCTTAGCAAGCTCTGAGACAGGAGTCATGAGATCAGGAGTGAATGGGCCATTTATTCTGGGTTGGAGTTTGTCAAGATCAATTTCGATAACTTGATCGTAAACAGCACCCTCATCAGCACGGAGCAAATGAGACATGGCCTTTGAAGATTGGGCGATGTTGGCTCTGCTTGTAGAGTTGAGGTATCTAGCCATGCTTTCATTGAATGGGAAAACACTGGTAGTGGCTCCGATTTCAGCACCCATATTACAGATGGTACCCATACCGGTGGCGGAAATGGAATCAACACCAGGACCAAAGTATTCAACGATAGCACCAGTACCACCCTTAACAGTCAAAATACCAGCGACCTCGAGAATAACATCCTTAGGAGAAGTCCATCCATTGAGTTTTCCTGTCAATTTAACACCAATAACTTTTGGGCATTTAAGTTCCCAAGGAAGACCAGCCATAACATCAACAGCGTCAGCACCACCAACACCAATGGCCACTGAACCCAAACCACCAGCATTAGGAGTGTGAGAATCAGTACCGATGATCAAAGCACCAGGGAAAGCATAGTTTTCGATAACAATCTGGTGGATAATACCAGATCCAGGCTTCCAGAAACCGAGACCATATTTGGCACAAGCAGAAGAAAGGAAATCATAAACCTCCTTGTTGACGGAGACAGCATTTTCCAAGTCCTTCTTGGAACCGTCCTTAGCCAGAATCAAATGATCACAATGAACAGAGGATGGAGCAGCAACAGTAGGCATACCGGCAGACAAAAATTGAAGAAGAGCCATTTGAGCAGTGGCGTCCTGGCAAACAACACGATCGGGGCGCAATTTAAGGTAAGACTCACCTCTGACAATATCCTGGTTGGCGGCATCATCCAAATGACCGTAAACGATCTTTTCAGACAGAGTTAAGGGTCGATTCAATCTAAGATAATAAACAAAGAAATGGGGTTAATAGGAAGGAAGGAAATAGGGTGGAGAGGGAAAAAAAACCTTCTGTTAACTATGGATAGATTATCAACTATTCTGGAGTAGTTTATAAAGCGATCGGGCTCTAGACGAGACAAGGGGACGTCTCTTGGAATGGAAGACATAGATCTGGAAGCATTGCCGAGAGCAGAGACAAGAGTTGGTCTCTAAAGAAGAAATCAAATTGTAGATTAAATAACAAAAAATCAGAGTCAAAACTTACCTGGCAGGCTCTTTGCAGGAGATTTACAGAAAACATGTTAAGATTAAAGGAATACTGAGCTGCAGATGAAAAAACAAACAGCAGAAACCGATATTAAATTCGTCTTTTAAGGCCCCAAGCTTACACAATAAATACCCATTCCGGCATAGAAAAATTATTCACTTGTTTTTGTTAGCATTGAAGGTGCAACCAAAACTTATCCACATATCGGGTTAACCAATTAAACTAAAAAATCTTATCTGTCCTGGCCAAATACCTTTAGTCGCAATGCAGAGCCAATAGATCTGTCACATTCGGGGGGAATCGATAGTATTTGCTTTGCAACCCAAATTATGTGGATTATGAGGAATATGGCCAATAGGCGACACATCAATCGAATGCAGCATAAATGGAAGTCACTATTGTTGATCTAAAATGTATCCAATTAAATTCAGCTTTTTATGATTCTCACCCGGAGCATAAATCCAGGGACTAGTGGCAGAGAGCGCCGAGTTCATCGATAGCTCATCGGTTATCTGGCTTTGCTGAATATAACCCTCCAATAGTTAAAGCCTAATAGATAAAGGCGAATACCTGATTTGGCACCGACAGCGGCTCATGTGCACGTAGCTGGTGACTCGCCCAACCCCATACCTCCATTAGTATAATCCACCGACTAATATTTGCTGGATCTCTTCAGGGTTTTAGGGTTAATAAATGTGTTGTTTTTCGGAACTTTTTCGGCGAATAGTATTTATTTAATTGTTATATTTCTACCAATATAATAATTCTCTCAGCAAAATAATTTGATTTAGTAGCATTTGTAAACCGCTAATAGAAATTGAAGACATCTACAAATGGTAATTCGAACCTACCTGAATCTGAAAAGGGGCAAGATAAAGTACGCGAAAATAATAGAATAGCTCTTTAGGAGGCCAGTGGGCTAAACTGTGCCAGCACCTTATAACCAGTATTTATGCAGATTTGCACTTTGCCTCAGATAAAGCCAGACTGGACACGGTATATTGAATTAATTGATTTGCTTAAATCCGACTGTGGCAATTATAAATACACAAAGTGTTCGGGCACTCGAGTAGATAAAGACTATTTTCTTATACTGCTCATATGAATGCTGTGATCCCATAATTATCTCAAAAGGAGCGGATTTATGCCATATTGTTGCATGTGGCCCTGTAATCGCTTGATTCACGGCTGCTCAAACAGAGCAAATTTGGTGCCTTTTTATTAATTTCAGCCGAGTATTTAAACCAACAAAAGTCTGTGCTTTCTTCTATTAAGGCCCAATAAAACAATTGCATATTGGATTTCAATAACAGAAATTAATAGAATAAACACCTTTTATTGGTGTAATTACATTAAAGATTATAAATTGTGTCACTGATTAATAAAATTTAACCCTATATATGTGACCAATGGAGGCGTGATCTCATATAGCCAAAATTAATTTAATATTTAATATTTCCTTAGCCAATAACTTTTGAAATTTCTGACAAAATAAGAAATTTGAATTTTTTTACCATTAATCTGAAACATTTTTTTTGTCATACCCCCAAATTTTTATAAGCAATTCTGAAACATTTTCCATTCACTTTGAGTTGCGCTTTATTTTATCTTCGGTTTATCATAAAATAAATCACAGTGCCCATTGGTCTTAATGCCAGCTCCTAGAGTTTATATTACCAGTAATATTGACTATGACAGAGCAGGTTAATGCTTTATAAGTAACTAGTTTTAATTCTAGC
>LSSL01000051.1:0-18326 GCA_001953115.1 Smittium mucronatum | reverse complement strand
AAAAAAAATCCGCTTTTTTTTTCATCTCTATTATTTCTCTGACAAAAATCTAGTATTTTTCTCCAATTATCACCTCAGAACTTTTTTTCAACCGTTCACAGAGTTGATCAAAATAACATTATTAGATCATTTAGTTAGCCCATTGATCAATTAAAATCACTTTTAAATTTAACAAAAATAGTTTAAATCATAAAATATATCATATTCATATTTCAATGCTTTTTAGATATTTAAATAAAAATTTTAGATTCGTGTTAAAATTATTTATTTCTTTTAATTTTAAGTGTATAAAAAATATACCCTTTAAAAAAGAAAGCAATGAATCTTGATTTTTTAATGAAATTAGTTAAACTCATAGGTTAAAAAAATTAAAACACAGTTCACGTTTTTTCATATTTAAAAAAATTAGTAGGAGATTGAATTTACTACCCTACTGTATTAATTACGATAATTTGGTTAAAAGAGATTAAGTTACTAAGAATAATTTATTCTGATATTAAATTAATTTTAAGACATTAAATATCGTGGATACATGTCTTGTATTTACAGTCCATACATTTACACATATATAAGATCTATTTAAGGTTTAATATAATAATATAATTTTGGCCATTATTATGTAACTTTTTTCTTTTTAATAAATAAGACTAATAGAAATATTTTAAAATTTATCAAGTTACTGGAAATTTTAAATATGAAGTTTTAAGGATCCTATCCGTAATTTCAAAAGTAATATTTTTAAACACCAAAAAAAATAAACTAGCGCCAATGTTTAAATAGCATATCAAAAATTCTAGTTTCTATTAATTATTTACTCTTTTTACATTTAATCGTTTAGTTTATGTAATGATGTATTTTTTTTTCTGCGAATATATTATATTCAGATTAATAAAAAAAAAAACCTATCTTAGTTATAAAATTCTTATAAGGATCTTCAATTATATCTTATCTGTTAAAAAATTATGTTTATCAGTTCATTTTAATGATTCTTTACTATAAAAAGTACTGATTATATCGACTTTTGTTGATACTTAACCTATCTTACAATATTTCTAACTCAAGTTGTAAAAATAGTAAAAATGATTATAAAAAAATATATAAAAAGTTATATAAAGAGAACATGAATTAACAAATGATTAATAGAAATCCAGAAATCATAATAGGTTAAAAAAGCAAGTTTTGTTCATAAAAAGTCTTAAATCACCTCAGCAATTTAAAAACCATATAGAAATACCATTTCACAAAAATAGCTAATAATGTCAATTCATACTTTGATTAACAGAAATGCATCAATGAACGGGTTGGTATTTTAACGATGGTGTCACAACCAAATAAAAAACAAATTTTGAATTTTAGCACTAAAATCACTAATTTTTTTTTTTTTTGAACTCATTCACCACCAAAAAAATATGATTTTTCGATGTAAATCGAATAATTTTTATTTTTATTACCTCAAAATGAATCAGGTTTGTTTGGGTTATAAACTTATAAGAAAATAATAATAATTTAACTCCATTAATTTTAGTGAAGAGCATATAAATAATTTACAGATCTTCAGTATAATTAGATTTATTTTGTTTTGAAATTATTAATCGATCACAATAATTATTTATAAAACTTTTATATTATTTTGGGGTTTCTTTTTGGAGGTCATATTCATTATCTGCTTCAATATTAAAAAAAATATAAACTTACTCAAATATCATTAAAAAATAAAAAATAACAATTTCAACGTTTATAGTACTAAAAAAATTCTGAACCCAGATTCTTACCTAATTTTAGTTCTTCGAATCGTCACTTTTAATGTACGTTGAAAAGCGGTTTGAAACACTTCTTTTATTTTTTTACTGTCTCAAGTATTATTTAAAGAAAATAGCAGCATCTTGACCACTTAAAGAATAAATCGGACTTTGCTTTAAATTTTTCATATATATAATTGAATTTAATTAAAAAATTATAATATCCATATTTAATGTGAGTCTAAAATGAATTTTTAAGCTTTTTATAATATATTTTGCTTTTTCAGAATCCAAATGTAATTTTTTTAAAATGATTTGTACATTTTTTTGAATCGAAATGGGTAATTGATCAGATAAATATTACATTTATGGGTCAGTGTAAATTATTATATATTAATATAACGATATAAAATAATGCACTTCAGGAGATATTTTTAGTCTTTTTAAGCAATTTTATATTTTTATCACCGTTAAAGCACTTTAACATCAATCGTACTGATTTTCTACTATATTTTAATATTGAATAGACTATCATTAAAAGGTTTTATATTATTTATTGTAATATATTTAAAATATATAGATTTGAAAGATTCAATCTAGTAAAACTTTAATTTTTAAACTGTAAGGAAAAAGTTTTGTTTCAATTGATATCGCATTTACCAAATAAATCTAGTATATATATAATTAAATTTTTTAGTGAGTACTCCCATTTAAAATTATTAGGCTATAAATACCAAATTTTATAATCTACCCCTGTAAAAAATATATTAATCAACCTATATTTAAATGGAAATTATATCTTGAATTTAAATATAAAGAATTACATTAAAAAAAGGAATAAGACTGAAATTTGGCATTTTATTCAGCAATTTTTTTTTCTAATATACAAATTTTATAGAGAGTTTCAATAAATCCATATATAATATATTCATAAAGTTTTTATACCCTAGATCAATTCTTTTAGATGATTATATTTTAAACACAAAATCCCGTGCAAAATAATTAAATAATTGTATCAAATATTTATGTTTTAATTACCAAATATGGTGTTTAGGGATATTTATTTAGCAATTTTTCTATTCTCAATTGTATCATTTTCTTTAATAAATTCTCATTGTTATAAACTATACGCCATCTATGAACTTAATCGGAATTCAAAATTTCACATCTTTTATTGGAAAAAAGTCAAGAATAAAAAAGAAATATAGCGTTTAAACCAAATTGCGTTATATTTTTTTTTATGGTATATATAAGTAACAATTGTATATTGAAATTTAATCCCTAAAATCAAAACAATTTGATTAAATTTTGAAGGCGAAAATAGCAGAAATTTTTTAATATTTTCTACTTTTTTATATTTTTATGTGTTATCAGCATAATAACTGAGATATCAAAGAGAAGGTTCATAAATTTAAAATTATTTTATAATGTAAATTTAAGTTTTGAGAAAGTGAGTATAAAACTGCCTTACGGCTGTTGGTCTTAAGATTTCCAGGAATTTAATATCCATAATCAACCGAAAATTCATTTTAATAAACAAAATGCAAGCACCAAAAATATTTTATGAATTGTTTCAGAATCCTTTGAAAACTAAATCAAGCTGGACAAAAGCCATAGATATAAATATTATTTTTTATGGAAAAGGTTTTTTAATTTTACAAATAATGATTACTGGTGTAAAATCGCATAGATTTTAAAAAAACTTCATTTTCATATCTTGATTATTTGAAATTTGTAATTTAAGCAAATTAATAACTTGACCCGATTTATATGGAAACTAGTATGCTATTTTTTTTCAGTCCAAAACAAAAATTTCGTTATAGAAATTCAAAAGAAATTTTGGTAAGAGCTCAAAATTTTTTTAATGAAATTTCAGATTTAAATGTTGGGTTTATTTAGTATATTTTACAAGAGGATTTTTTCTATTTCGAAGCGTTTAAAGGATTTTTATAGATTTTTATAGTTGACTCTGTGGTATTTTAGGGCCAAAATATAGCCAAATTCTGACTTGATTAAGATTATGTCAATATTTTTGTATATCAAACATATAAAAGTCCCTCGACCCGTATCTATATAGTCTCAATGATATCAATACTATTTTTCTAATCTTTTTACTTGTCTAGTAACCCAAAATTTTGCGAATAATAATTAGATTATGTATTAAGCACACTGAGAGATAAATATTGAATGTCCTTGAAAATACTTGCTAAAAGCTTTTATTAATTTACTTTGTTCAATAAATACTTAAAAAAGATAAGTGAATTATTCTTGTGGTTATATATCATTCAGAGAGTAGATAAAAAACATAACTTTCAAAGTACCTATATTTGTATATTTTTAATTCAAATCTACAGTATTATTCATTTTGACCTTTATACAAATAAAACTGAACAGATTTTCCTTTTAGTTGAGATAATTTGAGAAAATCTACTTTCTTACCCCCTACTATTTTGACCGTTTTACTAGAGACAAAATGGATAATTTTGATTATTTTTATTTAATCCGGCTAAAAATCATTAATTTGATCTATGCTAATAAACTATCCCATATGGAGATTCCATTGAGTCATATTTTTAATTATAAAAACCATTGGCTATATTATAAATGGGTCAGATGGCAACACAATCATAGTTTGCTATAAAAACCTAAATGTGCCATTTAATTTGCTACTTTTCTGCTAATTACCAATGATGATATAATATGAATTCTCATTTCTTAGCCATCCAATAATCCTGAATATAATTTTCATCCATGTTTTCAAATCAAAGAATTAAAAAAAAACATCTAAGTGCTGCTCCCAAGAATCAATTGCAGCCAACATTGTATTAATTGGGCGATCTACAGATAATTTTTTTAGCAAGAAAGAGGTTATTATACTTTTATTGGTTTATACCCTCTGGCATAGATAAAATATTAGATCAACCAAAGAGTACTGAGTATAAAATAGTCTCAAATAATTTCTTATTTTCAAAATTTGATAGCCTTATTATACTAGCGAGCAGTATATCTTTAGCTTTACATATTCAGCCGGAATTTGAAACATCATGCTTCGATTAATAAGTTCTAAAAGTAATGGGGTTTTGAAGCTTGGAGGACTTTCCACTCAAAAAATTAAGGTTGATCTTTTTCATTAAATGAATTTATATATTGTATCCCATTTTACCTTAGTCATATTTAGCCTTTATTCATAAAATAATTTAATTTTACATCTTAAAATAGACTTTGAATGCCAGAAATTATGCATCTAAGAAGAAAAAAGTCGATGAATACGAGGGATATGTGGAAGTCGACAAAGCAATACGCGTTTTAAAGGTTTTTATATTTGTTGCTATTTTTTGCTAAAGAAAATCATTTATTTTTAGAAAGTAAACTTTATAATTTTGAAAATAAAATCTAAAAATTTTTAGGCCATGGAAGCGGGAAGCAAAGACAGCACAATAGAACTTCATCTAAAATGTAGACCAGAGAAAGGTCAACATCAAATAAGAGGATCGTTCATTATGCCTAATGCTTTCAAAAAGAGCGGTTTCCTGGTTGTTTTTGCTGAAGTAAAGATTTTACTGACTTCATGTTATAAAACATATAATTGTATCCGTCATTTTTTTTAACTTTTCTATAGGGAAAACAAGCCATCGAAGCTAAGGAGGCTGGAGCTGATCTTGTTGGTTCCCAAGAATTAATAGAAAGGGTAAATACTTTCTATATACTTAAATTATGGGGGTTTATTTGAAATATGTGGTTTTTTTCAAATATTTTAGTTTTATTTGTTTTTTAACTTTTCAAAAATTTTCAGATCAAAAGTGGCGAATTAAAGTTCGATAAGTGTATTTCTACGACTGAAGTTTTGCCTCAAGTTGCTAAAATTGCTAGAATATTAGGTCCAAAAGGACTCATGCCAACAATTAACAAGGGTATTCACCTCTCTTCATTTAATTTTCGAAATATATTTCTAAAGTGAAAATCGTATTTCTATTTTATAGGAAATGTTACCGACGACGTAAAAAACGCTGTTCTTTATGCCAAAAATTCCTTTGAATTTAAAGCTGATAAGCAATTTGTAGTGCATGCAGGTACTTAAAAACAAACATATTTGCATCAATTCAATTAATTGATTATATTTTTGATTAACATTGTTTTCTTTAAAACCGATAGGTGTTGCCAAAGTAAGAACCCGAAATATTTAATGTTACTGTTTATTTTTTAATATTACTAACTAATTATCTATTAGACATCATTTGAAGATGCTCAAATTAAAGGTATTTTAAATATTTTTTAACACTCTTTTGTTTTATAAATTTCTTTAAAACTAAGGTTATTTACGATATTTCTATAGAAAACCTCAATGCATTCATGGATGCATTACTGGTTCACGCAAAATCCGGAAAAAAAAGTAAAACTTTAATTAAATGGTTCCTCTTTGTACATTTTTTTTTTATAAAAGACTCAATTTTTACAACCCGCAAAATTAATAGAGTTCCTTGGTTCAGTGTATATGACATCAACCAGAGGCCCTGGAATTCCCGTTCTGATCTAATTTTCTTTAATATCTGATAAGTTCAGATTTTATTCTAAATTAGTATTTAATCGAACAATAACTTTACATAGAACTTAAAATGTCATTTTAATTATTATTCCACATTCATTTTGATTTTTCGTTTTTCATACCCTTGAAAATATTTTAGTCTATTTACATATTATTTCGAATGAAAAAAACGATTAATTTCGAAGGTTTTACTTGATAATGCATGTATACTAGATATTTATTCATATAAAATCTTCATGTTATTTTAAATGCTGAAATTCACGGGTTACTAACTTTTTAAATATAAGGGCAATTTATTTGTTAATATCGGGTAAAATTATTCAGAAATCTATCAAATCTCTTAATTTTTGACAACTAAGTTCTAGATATTCAAGATCAAGTCATTTATTTTATTTTTTCAATTTACAGTATTCATGAATTTCCTATTATACTAAAATTTTAAGTCAAAAAAAAGTCAATCATAATAATTTCAGAATTATTTTTCGTCTTTATACATGATAAATGCTATTATTCAGATAATTGGACTTTTAAAATAGTATAAATTTTATTTTAATTTTATGATTGAGTCAGTTGATTTTCAACTTTTTTATTTCCGATTAAATGATTTATACAAAAATGTAATTCGGATAAGTCAAGGTTTTTTTCTCTGAACCAGGATTGTTATTTATAGTATTAAAATGTTTTTTTATGTATTTTAATGCAGACTTTTTTGAGCAAGGGTTTTAATTAAATTAGCATCAATATGACGCCAAATAAACTATCAGTGTAAATTCGTATAAAATATGAATATTATGGTAAATAAGTTCACGTGATTTCTCTGCTTCTTTTAAATTACAATAGGAGCTGGCAAACGAATATCAAGAAAAAGATTTGATTTATGGTGAATAAGAGAACAAAAGGAGATTGCCATATTATTGGATATGAAAAGTTTGAAAAAAAATCAAACTACTTGATCTTTCGATTTCGGGGAAAGTATCAGATTAAGTAATGCTATTTCGAAGCATAAACGTTGGGGTTTTTCTAAATTAATCGAGATCGAAAATCCAATGCGGTTTCGTTTTTTTGATCCTTATTGTTACTTGTAAATTTCATCCCTCTAAAATTGTGTTTGTAATGGGGGGGTTTTATCCCCCGTCTTTCAACTTCTAATCCCATAATTTATGAAAATTTAGATGATTTTTAATTTATATTAGAATAAACTGTGTAATAAAAAAAGTTTTTCCTTATAATTTTTTTCTATACTTGAATATGAATCGTTATTGAGTTTTTCGGGAATAATAAATAAACAAATAGCCAAAAATCCAAGTAAAGAATAAAAATATTCCATTTTAAATCAATGCAAAAACTTTTTTAAAAAAACAAAGGAGCCATAGAATATTTGTCAGATTTTGGCTGAAAATAGAGAAAAATATACTTTTCTATTAATATGGGAATACTGCATCATCTACTTGCTTTATTTTTTTTTCTTTCAAATTAATATTTACCCAAACATTTAAAATTTAAAATTTTATAAAAGGGTAATTTTTTGGGTTTAAATTTGAGCACAAATATCATGAATAGATTTTTTTTAATATTGATAATTTTTTAATATAGAGGCTGTAATCTCATTCGAATTTTATCAAAATTACCTTAATTTAAAAAATATCATCCGTTCTATAATTTAGGCATTCAGCGAAAATTTTCAAGTAAAGAACAACTAAAAAAATGCAAGTACTGGCATAGAGCTTTCCTCAAATGCGCTTAAAATTCTCCAGAGATTCAATTGAGGATTCAAAAATTATAGGTCCAGAAATAGATAGTTTTACATTTAGCTATTTCCAAATTGAAAATTTGACCGTGTTAAAATTAAAAAAGTGTTCATTTTTCAATCAGAAGAGCAATCACTATAAAAAATATAGAGGCAATTTAACAATTAAAAACGAGCTCATCTAACAAGAAATATAACAGTAATGCTATATTATTTAACAAGTAGCTTACCATATAATACTCTGGTAATCCCTATTTATTATAAGGTCAAATAATAACTTATATAAAAAGATTCAATTGTATATAATGTTATTAAAATGGTCGGAAAAATAAACATTCTCAAAAAAATGTAGTATCAAGACGTTAAAACATGTTTTCATTAAAATTTATTTGATATCGGATAATTTAAAAAGTAAGCCAAATGGAACATAAAAACCAACTATATAACTGCAGGTAGGTTTGTTTAATAAAAGAAAAAGAGATCAAGAATATTTTTAAAGAGATTAAAAAAATAGAAACTCAGGATCCAAACTTCATAAATATTCTTAATCTTAATAAATGAGGAATGTTAAAATATCCAAAAAAAACTCTATGAAGATATTCTAGATAAAGCTGTAAATAAAGAATCTTCTATTTCGGTAAAAAGAATAATAATGTATATTACAGGATTAATGGGTAAATTTCTCCACAATTTCAATAGAAAACCTCTAAAAATAAATAAAAATAACAACCAAAAATTGTTGCAAAGTCATTTATATTGCCAAATCACCATAAAGTACGGAAGAAGAAAACAATAATCCTCATTTTTAAATTTAATTTTTCATATTGATAAATAAAATTATATCATTGTGAATCTGGACTTAGCATGAATATAAGGAAATACAATTAAAATATATATATTTTTGGACTAAAAGGCAGTTTTTTTTTTGAGATCAGGTAGGAGAGAAATTGAGAAGTTTATTCTTTTTATAAACTACGGAGCGATTTTTGATTGCAAAGCTGTAATTGATATAACAGCATATCACGAAAAGATTAATGGATTTATATCAAAAATGATATCCAAGGTAATTTATGGGTCAAAATAACAGAAGTTTTATGTTAAAATGTAAAACAAAGAGATAAAAGACGGATTTAATACTGGAAAAATATAGAAAAGTTTTAGGTCTATTAATAAGTTAATTCCTTTTTTATTATTGCGTGTTAAACCTAAATGAAAATCATTTCAGTAAAAGTGTTTTTTTTAGTATAATAAGGATAAGTCGACACGGATAGAGCAGACGCTATCTTTATAGTCTTAACCTAGGAAGCCGTAGTATGGATTACTCGAAACAATATTCGAAGCTATTTTCACATGAATTATAATCTAAGCCTTTCAATTACGAGACATATCTTTTTCCTAATCTATTATGGTTTCGGCATTTAATTACCATTCCGCATACAAATAGAATTTGTATTTTTTCTAAAAAAAACATAAGTACAGGCACCAATAAAAACATTTTAAAAGAAAAAACTTGTATCTTTTCTGTGGAACCCGAAAATTTATAACACCTTATTTGATTGCATTCATTTTTAATTGTGAAATTATCACAATCTTTTTTTTAGTAATTGCTCTTGTGATTGAAAAATAACCTCATTTTCAATTTTAACACAGTCAATTTTTCAATTTGGAAATTACTAAATATAAAGTTTTCAATTTCTGGGCCTATAATTGTCTAGCCATTAATTAAAACACTGAAAAATTATCAGCACATTCGTGGAAAAATTTCATATATTTATGAGAATGCTTTATATAGGCTCATTTATCACAAATAATAATTGAAAATTAATGTATTGATTCTTTAGGGCGGACGGCTATGCAATGGATTTCATTTTGTATTCAATTTTAGCATTCAGTTGAAAATACTAATATACTATTAAATAATTTGCAAATTTAGAATCTTCTGGAGTATTATCATTAAAAATAGGAGGGAGGTAGCGATTTGTAGCTGGAAATGGATAAGTCCGTATAATTAGATTTCTCATTCTGCGTTTTAATAATGACATTGTACCTTTCTAAAATAAGATACTTTTAAATTTCTTAGTAAGTGTAAATGAGCTACAATTAATGCCGAAATTTACGACTTTGCGATGATCAATATCAATGATTTCAAACTGAGAAATTGGAGCAAAATCCTTGGAATCTTGAGATCTAAACTTGAAGTGGCCTCTTTCTAAGATATATATGCATAAATTTTGCATATCCAATAATAATCGACGCTCTTATCATGTACACATTATTGGTTGAAGTCTACAAATGTGGAAAATGGCTATATTTTCTCAACAAAGGTCTCAAATTGTAGTGGACGGAGCATTTAATGCGTTTAAAGGTCCTTAGTTGATAATGCATAGCATATGTGTACTGAATATATTTATTATTTGTGTATTGTATACTAGTTTGTATTATTTGTTTAATATCACTGTTAATGTTCACGGACTACCAAACAATTTTATATTATTAGATTCTGCAATTCGAGCTGAATTAAAAAAGTGTCTGTACATATTTGTTTTATTTACCCTTTAATATATTATGGTATCAAGCACAAAGCAAAATGAACTTAACAATATAACTGTATCTGTCAGATGTCGGCCTTTGAGCTCCATTGGTAATTTCATTAACATTATTAATCTGACAATCGGAATTTCTAGAGTTTTGCATTCAAAAGTTTTGTCTTTTGTTTATTTTAAGAAAAATTGTATCATAAAAAATCAATTTAACTTTAATTCTTATATAAAAAATAGAAATTGGTAGGAAAAAATTAGTTCTAACTCCTTCCGATGGAAATAGATTGTTTTTATCTACTAAAAACGTAATGAAATCTCATCGAAGATATTCTCAACCTCAATCACAATCTTATTCTCAAAACTCCTTTAAAAACCCTAAGAGCGATACTTTAGATTTTCCTTTCAATAGCCCTTTTAAAATATACAAATTTGACAATATATTTTGGCCATTCGATTCCGAAACTTCAAACTCAAGTTTCAAATATTCTCAAGTCGATGTCTACAATTCTGTTGCCAAACCCTTGTTAGATCATGCATTTTTGGGCTATAATATCTGCATATTAGCATACGGCCAAAGTGGAAGCGGAAAGACTTTCACAATGTTTGGTGATTTAACCTCTCCGAATTCTTTGAGTCAAGAAGATGACTTTGAAGCTTCTAGCATTACTAATGGCACATCTTCCGCTGATGTGCAATATTCCTCTGATGATTTCGACGACTGGGGTATAGTTCCAAGGGTATGCCATGATTTATTCTCTTACCTGAATAGGAATTCTCCAGATTCGAATTTCGATAACAGTTTATACTCTGAAGGTCCCAATTTTTTAAAGAACCTCCCTAAGGACTCCAATTCTGGTAAAAAAAATTACACTGTTGAAGTTTCCTACTATGAAATATATTCGGAAAAGGTTTATGATCTATTATCTCCTACCGATCAAAGAAGAAGTCTCAAAGTGCGCGAGCATCCCACTTTTGGCCCCTACATCGAGGATATAACAAAGGCTGCTGTTTCTTCGATTGGTGAGATTATGGATGTTTTAATCACTGGAAACGATGTAAAATTTATTCATGAATTGGCTATTTAAGTATTACGATTTTCTTTTATTTTTTTCTGAAATTTTGAAATTTTCTTTATTTAGAAAAGAATTACAGCCTTTACGAATATTAACAGTGTTTCTAGTCGTTCTCATGCTGTATTCTCTATCAAACTAGTCCAAAATATTTATAACTCTGATAAAAACTCCATAGTAGAAACCGTCTCAAATATATCGTTGGTAGATCTAGCCGGCAGTGAAAAGCTACACATGACTGGTGCTACTGACCTCAGAATGCGTGAAGGTATTAGTATTAATAAAAGCCTTACTACTCTATCTAAGGTAACTTCAGCTCTAGCAGCTAATTCATTGACATCCACCAATACAAGCTCCCCTACTCGTTCACTAAATCCAACTTCAGATAGTCCTCAATTTAGAGGAAAATCCCCTATTAATAGGTTAAAGAGCTCTACTCATATTCCATACAGAGACAGTGTTCTAACATGGCTTTTAAAAGAATCTCTTGGCGGAAATTCCAAGACATCATTAATAGCTACTGTAAACCCTTTGGATTACAATGAGACTTTAAGCACTTTAAATTATGCCGAAAGGGTTAAACATATTGTAAACATCGCCGTTGTTAATGAGGAATCAACTGATTCTTTGGTTAACAGCCTTAAACTCGAAATAAAGATGTTAAAAGATCAACTTCGCAACCTTTCACAAGGTATAAAAATTACTCAATCTTTTTCGATCTTGGATAAAAATATGGGACCTTGTAATGATTCATTTTCCGAATCTAAAAACGTTTTCAATAATACCACTCATACGTACACCCCGAATCTTCCCGATTCTCTTTCTCGCCCTGAAACTCCTATAGCTCTTGAGATATCAAATAGTTTTGCTAATTTCACCAGTATTCCTAACCTTCAGATTGACTCTCAGCTTAAGATATCTAACAGCCCTAACATTAATTTCTCATCTGACTCTAATTCATCCAATCAAAGCTTATCAAAAAACCCTTCCTCAGAACCAGACCAAATACTAAAGATCAAAAATCAAATTACTGAATCAGAAAAATTCCTTAAAGAATTCTCCATACCTTGGGAACAAAAGCTTAGAAAAACAAAAACTCTTATTGATTCTAGAACCATCAACAATTCTAGGAGATTAACTCATTCTGAAATTTATAGAAATTCCAATAATGATCTGAATGAAGTTTCATTTAATAAAAAATTCCAGGAATCTAGATGTTCACAATTTTCGTCATTTGGAGACAAAGAATCCACTTTAGAAATGTCAGAATCATTATCTAATAATTGCATCGACTTTTTAAAAGAAGATTCATTTGGGAATTCTGTAGGAATTTTGGTCCAACCTTTAAACACCTCAATCGTTGATTCAGATTCTTTAGTATATTATATATATCCCGGGTTATCTACGATTTTTTATTCAAAAAAATCCAGTTCTGAAATGGAAATTAAAATATTCAACGAAAAAGATTTGAATGGCAATATCCCTGATCAAAAAACTTACTCTCAGTCTTTAACTAAAATATTTAATGATGGGAGAAGCAAAATAGCTTTATTGCCCCCTGGGAAACCTTTGATTGATAGTTTGATGATCAAAGTAGATAATGCACTTGTTACTAAGATGATTTCTCTAAACGTAGGATCTAGGATATCGATAGGAGATTCAATAATTTTAAAATTTGCATCAAACTTTGATCCTGAAATTTTAAGCCTACAGAAATTTACATCTTCACAGCTCGGTAATTTATCCGATTCACAAATTAATAAAAACCCCCAAATCCCTGGCATTGGTCTAAAATGTGAAACTGACAACATGAAGCCATCTTCTTTTAATGATTCCTACCATCTTTCGAACTCTGATTTTAATCATAATAATCTATTTCTTAAAAATGTGGATTGTAGTAATCATAGAGCTTATGTGGATGTAGATCATAATTATTATCACTCAAAAGATAATCCCAACTACAGTTTTTTATCTGATCATAGAAAAATGGTCTTTTCTCCAAATCTTGCTGATTCTTCTTACTTTCTCTATAAGAATCAATCCAAATTTAACCCCCTTTTACCCAATATAATGCCCAACCATATCTCATCCTCTCAGATAGAGGGTATTGATCAAACCCCTATCTTACCTGTAAAAAAGCAGTCAAGACTAAAATATTTAGTTTCTCGAGTAATCCAAAATAATAGAAACGTTCTTGCCAGAAAAAATTTTCTGTTACTAGCAAGAGATATTCTTGTTCTTTCTAAGTCTATAAAAACGGCTAATGTACTGGCTGCTAAATTCTCACTGCCTGCAGAATATAGTTTGTTTATTTTCAAAAGTGATTTCAAACAATTCCCAATTAGTTACAAATCAACTGGATTATTTGTAAACGGCATTGATCCAGAGGAAGTGTTCAACCAAGATGTTTATCCAAAGGAATTGAATGCCAACCGCTCCATCTCTAGTAAATATAATTACGATATTGGTGTGAAAGTATATGATCGATCAAAAGGATTCTCATACTATTGCTGGACTTTAGATGAGTTTTTCAAAAGATTGAATGGAATGAAATCCATTGAATCACTATTTCAACACCGAAAATATTTAGAACACCTTGACTATTCAAAATCTTTTTTTACAGTTCCCAAGATAGTTTATTCTCTATTGGGGACTGCTAACATTCCAGTATACTTTGGATTGTTCAGGAAATATTTTTTGGAAGATGATTCATCTCATCGATTTTCTAAAAATGAAATTTTCTCTCCGAAAAGAACGTTTTTGTATCCATTTTCAACAAAAGTTGTAGATTGGGTCAATTTAATTCAACACGATATTGTATTAAATGGTTTTATAAAGCTGACTCGAATTAATAATTATTCTACCAGCACAGCCATGATCTGTGATTCTTTTTCAATAAAAATTGAATTATTCATCGAGAATATGAAATTTTCGGAAGATATAAATGCTTCCGAACTACATTTTCAAACTCGTTTTCCAAATAAAAAGTTTAAAGATTTCAAATGTCGTTGTAATTCTAAGTTAGAATGTGAAAGTTGCATTAGCTCTAATTACAACGATATTTCTTCGAATGATAATAGGGTAGATGATATAACTTCTTATAATGGCCAAAAAAATTCAGATGATAAAACTTTTTCTCACAGTCTATACTCTTCAAATAGGATTAAACCCAATAAACGCTACCAAAGTAATGTTTTTAATCAGCCCTACTTATTAAACAATGAAAAATATAATTATCCAGAATCTTCATTGCTGGAAAATATTAGTCCAGGTCCTAGTTTTTCCCAATCCAGATTTAGCATCAGTGGCAGTATTGTATCAAAAGCCGATCTTTTTGAAAATCAGAAGAAAAAAAAATCTAATAGTCTTTTTTTGAATAAATCTCGTGTAAACAGCAGACCAATAAAAGATTCAAACAAACCCCTACCTAATTTGGACGTTCCTAGAGATGAAAACCCTGATTCACAATATTGTATTAATATAAATAAGAAATTCAATTTTGTTTCTATCCCGGACACTTCTATTTTGGACGAACTAGGTTCAATTTACTTTGATCTTTTTGGGAAAGTTACTAAATTTTCCACAGATGTCGATTTAAAGAAACCAAATAACTCATTTTCGAATTTAGAACCTAACCAGTCTATGAAAACTGGTGAGCGATTACATGAAGATCAATGGCTCACTCCAAAAAGCCATGAGTTGGTTGTATACACGAATTTTTTAGAAATAAATGACAGCGGATCTTGGGGTAAAGTTCCTGTTTTACCTGCTACTAACTGGAATCAAGGTAAACATCATTCCGAATCCGACGTATCTTCTCTTGAATTAAACACCCGCCTTCATGCAAAATTGCATAATATCAAAAAATCAGAGGTTTCTAATCTTCCAAAAAAAAAAACCTCAATATCTATGAAAACCAGTTTTAAAAGCTCTAATAGTGGTAGATTTAGTAGAATTGTTGATGCTGATATATTGGCTTCGTGCTGCGCTTCCAAAAACCGAATATCCAATCTTGATCTCGGGGAGGAGTTCGAGTCACCTTCTTATGATGGAGGTGTACCTAATTCCCCAACTGATTCAGATAATAATCAAACATACACTAAGTATAAAGATATAGTCGGAGGTTTCGTGGAAAATGATGTTATTTTGGATTTCAACCATTCTAAAATGTCCAAATTTTTCGTATTAAGACAAGGTATGCAAAGAATGATACAGATATCGATTACCCACAATTCTGGCCGAAAATTAGATCTTAATATAAAAAACGTCTATATTAAGAAAGATAAGTCTGAGTCTTCATTATACGATTTAAATGGACCAAAAATGGATCAAAGTAATGCGCCTAATGCTGTAAAAACAGACATGGCTAAAAGGATTTCCAAATCAAATGATTTGAAAGCAATTAAGAATAACAAATTTGTGAATTCAATTGATAATAGAACTTTTATAAACTTTTTTGGAGTATGGGATAGTTTTAAACATTTTGAAAATGGCCAAGAATCTATTTCAACCGATTGTAAAGTTTTTGAGACCTTAATAACAATCGAGGTTAATATTACGAACTCTTCAAAATCCTTCTTTCTTGATGTTCCATTGTTTTTCAGGGTAATTGGTAGAAGCCATCCACTTTTCTTCCCATCTAGCCCGAGTTTTAAAATATCAAAATTATACCCGGTTTTAAATAAAAATCCCGTTGACCCAATTAGTTCTATAAGAAATATTGCCCTACATCCAGAATCCTCTTCCCCCAGATTTCCAAATGAATCAATTCCTGAGCCTTTAGAATTGAACGACTATTTTTCTATTTATTATAACTCTTACAAACTTATCATGTGGCCATCCCAAGATACAATGAATTTAGAATATGATTTGTGGAAATTTGATTATAACAACATTTATATTCGCGGTCAAGAACTATTGAAACGAACATCTTTCGGGAATCCAAAAATCATTTTAGAGTATATCAAATTAAGCTCAGTTGCAAAATGGGAGAGGGAGGTTAATTATTACAAAACAATAATAAATATATTTAGAAACAGGATTCAAAAGAGATCTTCAATAAGTTCCCTCTATAAAAGCCCAGTATCTTCCGTACCCTCCAGTGTTTTATTTATTAGTAGGCTGATCGAAATATCTGATGAAAGAAAAGTAAACCTTTTGTTTATCGTATCTATTGATAAGATTTTTATTTCAAAATTAAAAAATATAAATAGGATTTGTATATTTTCACTAATATTTAATCTAATTTATGTACATAGAAAGCCAAAGAAGTTCTCAATATTAATTTAAATTTCCAAGAACCCGAAAATTCGCCGAATATTTGTTCCCAAGGCCTTCATGAGGTTTATATTGCTAAATATCTAGAAAGCGTAAAATTTGATAACAGATTTGTCTTTGAGTATTCGGGCTATCTTAAAATTCCTGAAACTCCAATGAATGAATGGAAACCAAAATTCGTTGTTGTTCAAAAGTAAATCATCTTTTTCTTTTATTATAACTTTCTCTAATTAAATAATGTACATTTTTATTTAAATAGTCCTTATTTGTTCATTTACTCTGATAAATCAATGAAACTGCTGGAAAACTTTATTTTCATCGAATCTGCAAGGGTCGAATACACAATTCCTCTAAACGGATCAGAGAGTGTAAATAACTATTTATTTTTTGAATCTTTTCATTATTAAATATTTTTTTATTTCTTTGTTTAGTCAAAACTGATATTCGCTGTTTACACCCAAAATAATACCTTTCTATTCCAGGCCCCCAATGAGAAGGAAATGTTAATTTGCGTTTACGCCATTGATGAGTTGAAATACGCACTAAATGACTGAATTAGAAATATCTTTAAAAACAGCACCTTTCTATAATTAAAAAAAGGACCTCAGCCCGTTTTCAATTTTTATTTGGCTTAGTCGCCAAAATAAATTAAGCATTTAACTACTTCATCTTTTCATTTATTTAGACTATTTTGGATGTTTTAATAAATTGGATAATTATCAATGAAGTTCGCCATAATAATAAATATCCTTTTCGGATCATTTTATATTTAAAACTTTTAATGAAATGTTTCTTATGACTAATATTTTTTTAAGGAAACGAAAAAACCGATATACTGGTTTACAAACATGGGGTTCGATAAGGATACCCAGCTTAATTGAACTGAAAACAGCGAAATTTTTGGATGGAATTTTTGCTGCCAGTATATCAATACTGGAAGGTATTAATAGATCACCAGACTCCTTGAATCAGTATTGGTAGATCACCAGCCCCCTTGAACCAATGCCCAGTGGGTACGGAGCTGCTAGAGCGGCGGAGCGGAGTTGGGTAGGAAATTTTTTCAAAAATTTTCAACTTTTTTTTAAATTTTTTAATAGTGTTTTTGTTCATTTTTATTGAGTTTAAAAATAAATTCTGTATATAGTATTTTCCCTATAGTTTTATAGTATATTTTTAAAATTTGAATGTTTTAAAACCATAAAAGTAAACATCAAAACATCAAACCTCAAAAGTGGACACTTGGTACTAAGATACCAGACCAAGTGTACTAAATAACAAAAAACGGCACTCCACCGAACACCGTGTGGGAAAAATCACGGTCCAAATCGGTTGATTTTAAGGTATTAAAAGAGAGCCAATAAAATTCAAGTAAGAAAAATACGCAAGTTTATAAGTTTTTTCAAAAACACA
>LSSL01000050.1:6524-18057 GCA_001953115.1 Smittium mucronatum | reverse complement strand
CAATCTACCAACCGAAAGACCCCCCCCCCCCACTGGAATTGCTTCAAGTACGATGTATGACTGAGGTTGCTTGCAGCCAATAATTAAGCTCTTTGTCAACGAACAATATTTCATTGAATCTACTGAGCTCCTAGTCAGAGCCTACTTCTAACAGGATTAATAAAATTAGTCTACCCAAACGTGGGATTGATCGACATGGCTTTCCTACAAATAGCTGTTAGGCGCTGAGATTCTTCTGACTGTCGAAAGCTGGACTTGTGTACTAGATTATGTCTCAGTTGTGCTAAACGATCGGATCCTCCTGTTTCTAGATGTCCTCCTCTGGAATCGCTGTCCTCCGAATCGCTGTGCGCTGTCTCCACTATTCCCAACCAAGAATAGTACAACGCTGTGTGAAATTTTGGTCTAGTGTACTTCGAAAAGTACAATATTAAGCCCCTAAACCACAGCAAGGTATTTCACTCTTAGGACGGTTTCAAATTCTACGTTTTTTCTAGATTTGATTCTAATTATTTATCTTGATTAATGAATATGTTATCTGACTTATTCATAAAACCAATATACCCTAACCAAACCCCAACCCAATCCAATAAATTGAATTTCTAAACTATCCCCATCAAATCCCTCTAAGAAGCTACTTTCAAAGCGGGATAATATATATCATTTTTCATAAAAATGGAGTTTTTTTTTAGTAAACAGTTGATTTGATATCATTATTATTAATTCCCGAAAAAAAATATTCGTAATTTTTCTATTGACTGAAAAAAATATTCTTAAAGCACCTAAATTTTACTATAGAAATAGTTTTTCATTTAAGAAAAGTTCTAAAAAACTTAATATTTTTTATTGTAATTTTAGAGATAAGAAATTTTAAGTGAAAAGGTTACAATCCGCTAGGAAGATACAAAGAAAATTATTTAATTTTTTTTAACCCCCTTTTTTTTATGGCTCTTCAACATATTTGGATTATTTCAATTTCATATTTATGGAACCCTAATTTCAAGAGTGTAATCTTTGAATATATAAACTAATTGCCGTAATTTTTTTAATTTTTTTAATTTTTTTTTTGGTAATATTCTATTGTTAATGAAAAAAATCATTCAGCTATGATAGTATATATATTTTTCCTAACACAGAATATTCAAAAGAAAAATAAGATAGAGAAATATTTAAATCTCAAATATTGAATAATGATGAAAAAATATGTAGAAAAAACACGAAAAAAACATATTAAATTTGGCAAAAATGTAAACTGATACAATATTGTGAAAATTCATAAAAAAATGTGTAAATTGATACAAAGTCAATCATCTCATACAAATCAAACAATGGAATGTATTTATCCACACAAAATTATGTATATTAATACAAGAATTTTAAGCTTTAATTTATTGAATATTAATAATTTAAAACTTCTATTCGATAACCCATCTAATTATTCTACATATAATTTATAAAATCTTGTTTTTTTATGTCCAAAAAGTAAAAATATGGAGCATATGATACAAAAAATTATTTTATGTTTTGCATAAAAACATTATTTGTATTGAATAGTACTTAGATATATAATTTTAAATTTTATTTTAGTTTTTTCTAGTATTTAAAAATTATAAATAAATTCCCTTTAAAATATATATATATAGAATTTTAAAACTGTAATATTTTTAAATTTGTGGATTTTTCGATTACAAAAGCTAAAAAATTTGAAATCTAATTAAATGAAAGCGTTTAAAAATGACCAAATCTATATTTTATAGTAAAATGTAACCTAAATAAAAAACGTTGAAAATAAAATTTTTCTAGTTTTCCGGGTTTCCGGGTTTCTAAAAATTAACCAGATTAATATAAATAATGTCTCAATTTCCTAATTTTTAAAATATATCTTTAAAGTATTATAAATAAATATGTATAGAATATATAACCAATAATTTAATATTTTGCACCATTCTAATTTACTTATTTTAAAATTATTTTTATCTGTGCTTAACACATAAATAAATTGTGCAAAAATATGTTTTTATTAATAAGATTAATGTTTCAAGGATATTATTAATTTTAAAATAAGAATTATTATATTTTGGAAATTCAAAATTTTCATTTTTTGATAGCAAACTGTAAATTTCTTGTTTAAAACATTGATTTAATAAATATATACTATAATAAAATCCTCTTTACTTGAACTAAAGACTCAAATTATCAAAATTCACTTCAATATTAAATGGGTATATGTCAAGAAATTACACAGCTATAAAAGTATATATCGAAATTATAACTTTTTTTCACATTTTAGGAATACATATTCTATATAAATTTCTATTTAAATACACAATTTAACACCACAATTTAGATGATTTTGTATCAATTAAGAGGAATTAATTATTTTAATAAAACTTTGGAGATAATTTTTGTAGGAATCAGATAATGAAACTTTATAAAACGCTGAAATATAATTGTGCAATGTTTCCTGAATACTAGCTTGCTATCTGTTAGAAATTTGAATATATATGGAATAGATATTTTCAAATTATTACTGCATGATAAATTAAAGCTTAAATACTTGTATTAATCTACATAATTTTATGTGGATAAATACATTAAATTTTTTGATTTGTATGAGATGATTGACTTTGTATCAATTTACATAATTTTTTATAAATTTTCACAATATTGTATTATTTTAATTGCTAGCCTAATAAATTTTACCAAATTAACTATAGTAATATTCTAAACATATATTTCATGGAAATTTGTTCTTTTAAAAATTAGGGCTTTATGTTATTTTTTATACATTATTGGTTATTTTGACATATTTTTTGTTGGAATAAAATTTAACTCAATCAATTAATTTGGTAAATATAATATTTATAAATATTTAATTGATTAAAATTTGTTACAATCGAAGCATGAAATTGGTGAGATTCAAAATTTGATATATTTTGCACAAAGGAATAATTGTGACTCTAAAAATCTCCTTTTTATTCTCATTAAATTTATGTGGCTATATCTTTGACCCCATGGCGCCGATAATGTTTTTCAGATCATATAAATAAAAATATATTAACTTTTGAAATTAAATTAGCCATTTGATATATTGGAACATAAAAAATATTTTAAAATATATATTTTATACACATAAATATTATTTAACATTAGTATATATCTAGTTGTTAAGATATCCAAATATCTCAATTAAATCAACGTTGGCTATATATTTTTGAATTATATGAGTTATGAACTTATATTGTAAAAATACTGTCACAAATACTAATAATCTGATTCTGAGTTTCATTTTTTTATGAACCCAATTCAAAAAATAACACTTTTTAATTTATAAAAATTCATATTTTTGAATTAAGGCGCATTTTTTTTGGGAAAATTGGTTTATTTCTCATTTTTTTGGGTTTTTGGTTAATTTTGATCCAGTATAACAATAATGTCTTCAAATTTATATTATTTCAGATCGATTTGAATGTAATTAATAATATTTTTTATACATTATATTTTTTATACATTATATTTTTATAATACCATTATTTACGACGATTCAGTGTTTCTTTACTTAAAATGGAAAGATTTTCATGGTGAAAAGCTTGAATATTTTTTACACATACTAGACGTATAATTTGTAAATATAATTATACCTGTCTTAATTATGAATAAAAATTATAAAAATCACATATTGAAATCCCGGTTATATTTTTTCGGTCGATATTGTGTTGTATTTTATTTTTCTTTGATGCTAAATAAATTTTAGCCTTTAATTATATTATAGACCCGAATATGCTAATATTTTATTGCGAAAAAAAATTTACAAGTTTATTTTACTTGTAAAATAATTTCAACACTACACATTTCGCCTATCATTACATAAAAAAATTTTCTAAGCCGAAAACACTAATTTTATTAGTATAAGTTTAAAATGTAAAAATTTATTTAATTAAGTCACCCTGATAACACTATCAATATTTTAGACCAGTGGTATATTGAACTTCACATTTGTTTCTTTAAAAAGTCAAGGATATATTATTTTTTAAAAAAGTTTAAAAATATGATATAATGGGCTTTTTTTAACAATAAATATACTACTGGATAAATTTCTAAATGATCAACCCTTAAAGAACTGCACACTAAATAGCTTGAAAAGATCGGAAATTTTTTTCATAATAATTGTAATAAATAGAAATATATTGGATATAAAAATAATTAAACCGATTTTTCTATCAAATTTAGATTTTTTAAAATAATGAAGGATCATAATCAATTAGAACCAAAATCACATACAACTTATATACACATATATATGAAATCAAGATTCCAATTTTTCTCTTTTGAAATAAAAATTTTTTATACTCTAAGAATTGGTAAATAATATAAATCAATTTTTTAAATGTTTTTTTTGCCTTTATTTATTAGATTAGTTGTGTAATTAAAATGATTTTTTTGAATATAATAGGGTTTTTTGTAAAATTTACAAATAAAATCACGAAAAAAAAATGTCAGTTTACATTTTTTTAATGATTATACCTTAAAGATATTTTTTTAAATAATAAAAATTTAAATCAATTTATTTGAGCACCGATAATATTATTTTTAAAAATGAATTCGGATGAAAAGAATAAAAAAAGTTAATTGGTTATAATTCATTTGAACTAAAAAAGCCAAGTTATATTTTTTAATTTCTTCAAAAAATATTGGGGTCCAAAAATATTAGATATATTATAAATCAGAGATACAAAAATATTTTTTCTAAATAAATTAAAAAGAGGTATTGATATACATTTCCTATTTTTTTTCGAAGTTGTTTAATAGGTGAAAACACATTTTTTTGTGAAACTTTAGAATAAAAAGGTTCAAATAAAAGAATCTGAGTTTAAGAAAATGTGACATTTTTTTTTAATGTTATAAAAATGATTATTTGGATTTCTGATTTTAGTTGTTTTTCAAAAAATATAGGCCTGTTTTAGACAATAAAGTTTGAAATCGTATATAAAATAACGGAGTTTCGATGAAGAAACTTCATTTAGTTCATTTTCCGAAAATTTATTCTATATTTAATTTCATTTAGCTTAATATATCCATGTAAAGATCCAAAAAACCCTGAATTTTATTATTAGTTAGCATCGAAAATTATTTTAATATTCCAATTGTGTCTTCCAGAAAAAAAATTTTATTGGGGGGTTTGAAGCACAGAATAATTCATCCCTGTAATATTTTATAACGAAGAATTTTTGCTCTTCGTAAACTTAACTCAATAAAAATGTCTAATTTTTTTTTATTCATGAATATATGTACGTATTTGAAGTTAACGGGATATTTTTTATATATTTCAAAATAAAATTTCTGATTTCACTTGGTTTATATTTGATTTTTTTTAAAAGAATATATTTTTAATTGATGTAAAAACAGGGCTATTCTGATATAAGTGTCAAAATTATTATTTTTAAATGTTATTTAATTATATTTTTCAATTTTTTTGTCCGATATAGCCTAAATTAACTCAATTTTGATTATTTTGATAACCAGTAATTTTTTATCAAGAAATCATATAATATTGTAGATATTTATTCAAAAGTTGGAAATTTATATTTATTATTTAAATCAGCACAGCCACAGCAAAATCGTTACTTATAAGATCTAAATTGGAACAGACATTTATTTTTGCGAATATGAAAATTTAATTGTGATTTTTTTCGAAGAGATTTAAAATAGTTATTTTTTATATTTTCTTGAATAACCAAAAGGGTGGGGTATGTATATCCCCTAAAAAAATATAACAAATTAAGTTGAATTAATAGGGTTCGAAAAGTTAATTTTGATTTTATTTTTTGATATATTGAGGTTTAGTGCAGTAAAGTATATTTTACTACTAATTTTCCGACAATTATCCCTTTTATGTTAAAATTATGACTGCCAAATATCGCTCGAATCCAATTAATCTCAGTTCTGCTATATCATAGTGTTGCTGATATATATATATATATATATATATATATATTCGATCATGTATTCATTCAATTTTTAGATACTCTTAAGGGGTTTCAAAATTTTTCATGGGATATCAGTATCTATTTTTAGTTTAATTAATCTTGGATCCGGAATATTTTACCCAGAAAAATATCTAAATTTTTTTTTCTCATTAAATGCCAAAGTTTACATTTTGATATTCATTTTTCCAAGCCAAACTTTTTATAGAAAGATAAAATTATTATATTTGATAGTTTTAAAAAAAATCAAAACCTTTTCAAATTTTTTTAAAGTTTACTTAGCTAATACATCTAAAATAATTTTTGCCATATTGATAACTAAATAAATTTTTAAAAGCCTTGAAATAATATTTTTATTTTTTATGAAAAGTAAGGAGATAAAATCTTATAAAATTTATTTACAAGTATAGAAATAACAAAATAATCTGATTTAAAAAATGAACCTTTTTTTTTTGTGTTAATAATATTATTTCCGCAAAACAGTTTTAAATTAAGGATTTTAAAATTTATTTCGATTAGAAAAAGTTTCAAAATTCAAATAAAAATACTATCCCAGGCCATATCTTTTTCTGAAAATACAGAAAAAAAAAATCACTTTAAGGGAAAACAATTATAAAAAATACAATTACATAAAAATAACGTGGAATTTTCGAAAATAATACCTAATTTTTTTTATTTTAAATGGTTTCATATTAGAAAACTCATTAAATTGTTATAGCTCTTAATAGAAAAATTTATGAAGCTTTATTTTATTATAAATTTTAATATTATATTTTATAAATCACCAAAAACACAAAAAAAAAATTCGATAAAAAAGTTTGGAATAGTGGTTGTTGCATATAAATTATTATTTTTTTTAGAATGAGTTCATTAAGAAATAGCGAGTAGAAAATAAATATGAAAAATCGACTAAAAATAAGGATTTTATTATTGAGTATTATAGAAGATAACATATTAAATTAAAGATTTTAATTGAATTAAAAATATTTTTGAAAATTCAAATTAGAACTTTTTAATAAATAGAAAATAAAAATTGCTACGCTAAGAAAAGCGTTTTTTTTTGTGAACTCTTTAATTCATCAAGTAATAGTAGTGTTGAAAAAGAGAAAAAGCAACTCGATTAGGTAGTGTTTTAAAAATAATTAATTTTGGGTGAGTATTTTTTTTTATCATTCTAGAAAAAAGCAACTAAGGTGAAAAATGATAAAAATTTGGGGTGGATATGGTAATTTTCACTTGAAAAGACATGTTAATTACACCAATTAACTCATTCAACTCTTCAAAGATATCAAATTATCAACGTTATAGCTTTTTTCAAAAATAAATCGAGATATAAAATTGTCAAAACCCAGAGGCCCACAAACTACGAAATTACAGGAGTCGTGATTTTCATTAATACTATTAGGCTGCCTTTTTGGATAGGGTTTTTGTGAGCCAGATGTAGGAGACGAATTGATTGAACGTGGACTACCAGAATTGTCTAATATCATCGATAAATCTTGCTCTTCTATTCTTCTATTTAAATTGATAAACCTGGTAAAATTGTTGGAAATGTCATATATCGCATCTTTGAACATAAAATCAGATTTGTTGTGATTAATATAGCCCGATAAGTGTCCATTAAAATTACTTTCAACAAAAGAATCGAAGTTCCTGATGTTTTTAAAAATAAAGATATTGTCGATAGGCTCGTTATTGAGACAGTCATAATTTTGTGAGGGCGATAAAGATGAGAAATCTGAAAAAGATATTGTTTTTTTTGAGCCAGTAATGAAAATGTCGATTTTTCCAGATACTGAATGTTTCTTTTGGGTATATCCACCTTTTAGCTCAGTAGGTAAAGCCAAGGTCGCTAAAATCTGCTGAATCTCTTTCAGCAGCCAGATATCGTAAAAAGTATCAACACAATATACCAAATGTAACCTCTTGAGCTCAAAAGGTTTTGATTTAATTGATTCACAAACCCCAGATATAATTTGGTATAAAGGCATGATCCCTGATAATCGATTGGTAGATGGAGTTAGATACAATCTTTAGAAAAAGGAAATAATGGTTAGCGATCAGATCAATACCTGAACCTCCAGCAAAAAGGGTTAGCTCAGACGATTCCAAAAGCTATAAGTAGAATAACAAGATTAAATATGAAGTATTAGCTACTTTAGAATCAAATAGAACAATTCTGAGGGTATAAATAGGAAGAAAACCTTTGGTATTTTTTCATTTTCCAAATTGTATGGGCCTTTGATTAACAACTGATCACCAACAACGAGATCAGAGAAGTACTTTGACATTAAGTTTCTTTTATACAGCTATAGAGATAAATAAATAAAGCTTTCGAAAAAAATTAGTAAAAAGAATATTTTAAATACAGCAAAATAACGTACTTTAACAAATATGCAAAATCGAGGAGTGGTTTCAGAATATAAAATTATTGGAGTGAATTGTCTGCTTCTCCAAAATTGATTTATGTTGCTTCCATTCTCCAAAGGTATTTTTGCCCTAAGATAAAATATTTTTGAATTAATATTTTAAACCGCCCAATTGAGAGACCAATAAATCATCTAAACAGTTAAACCAAGAATAACCTTATGGAAATGTGAGTAATATTAAGTTGGGAATTTTTGAAATAATCCAAGGCTTTTGGAATTATTCCAGATATCTCGAAAACTAAAGAGTTAAATCCTATCCTCTTTATAGAATTTATGGGATATAAAGAATAGGCATTTTTTTTGTCGTTTAGAGGAGATTTGGGGCGAAGTTCCTCAATTTCGGTTACTGTGAAGGAATTTGTAATATATAAATGTAAATGAGAAAATAAATAAAAAGGGATTTTTTTTTTACAAGTTAAAATATCATGCCTAATGGAAAAGGATTCAGGAATTCCAGAGCTAAAAAAGTGAATACCTAAAGCTTTACCGGATTTATAACCTTCGAATTCTATCAGTTTTTCGCGGTATATATCGAACACACAGGGATAACAACCAGATTTGCAACAATCGCTTGGATCCGGTGGAACTGGTTCAATAGGTTCATTTGAGTTGGAACAATTGCTATCAGGCGTTGAGGTTTTTGATTTCGTAGAAGCTAACAGCTTTGCTGCTTTTACCTGCTTCAGGTATTCTTGTATTTTTTGTGACATTTTTGGCTTTGAATAAACTTTAATGAATTCTAATGCAGTTCTATTAGTGATAAATCCATGCACTTTCACGAGAAAATCCCAGAGGCATTCTATACGATGAATGGAAATATAAAAAAGTCAAGTGTTGATTCGATTATTACTATAATGAATTGGAAATAGGAATAATAAGTAGCAAATGACAGATCTTGGAGTAATATTATTGACTAATGGGCATCCATTAGGAAATATATTGGTCTAGTCTTTATCGAATAGAAGCAATGTTGGATTTAAGAAATTGTTTTGCTAATTAAATAACTATTTTATCATAAACATTCCAGAGCTAATGTTAACAAAAAACAACAAACTCAAATTTACCATCAAGTCCGATAGACCAGAAAAATGTTAGGTCTAACTACTCTGATCACTTCCACAATCCTATTCTTGAATTCAGTTGCAATTTTAAACGAGGAAAGATTTCTGGCACGAAGTAATTGCTTTTTTCTTCCTAATTTTAGATCAAAACAGATACTTTTGCTGTCTATTTTTTCCAATAAATATTTCAAAGATTTTAAATTCCATCGATATTAATCAATATTTGACCCTTATAAATCTCGAATTAAACTTTGTTTTTATGTATTTTTAGTTGGATGGGCTCGCAACAACATAGATGTTTACTCAAATCAAGATTCAGCTAAATCTAAGCTCATAAACCTGATCAGCGCAGTACGAACTTTAATGAGAGGTAAATTTTTTTTATGCCAGTATTTAACAATAAAAATATTATGCTAATTCGATAGGAGAGGATATATATCTTTATTTTTTTAACCTTCAATAAATTTTCATGTAGTACCACTCATCCTTCTAAACGTTGGGCTGATAATATATTATCTGATTGCAGGATAATCTTACCTTGTTTTTGAGATAAATTAGAGGGGAAAGAATTGATTTTTTTTTGGCTTCCAGTACACTATTTGACCGATAAATTTCTTTACACTTTTGTGAAAATATTTTTATGTGCTTAGACATTTTAAGAACTGCGTAATAAATGTTAAATACTATTAACTTGCGGATTTCAACCCACCTTAACCCCAGGCATTTTCTCATTTATTTAATTATCAACGAACAGCTAATTGCTGTTCCCACTCGGGGTTTAATATCCAAATGTTTTGTGTGTTTGGCTAAATTATCATTTTATCTGATTGAAAAAATCTTTTATTTTTTGTTCTTGCTTTTTAACCCAATATCGGTTCAAACGGTTTCTGTAAATTTACTTGTTAAAACATGGCTTGCTTTCCTATTAATGGAAGATTTATACCGATAAGCAAACACATTACAAAAATATTAAAACAATACAAGTTACCATAAATCTTGGACGAATAACCCTAAAACCATTTTCGCGTACCCAAAAAATTATGTTCGTCACTGAATTTTTTTGTCTTTGCCATTTTTTATCGCTAGAAATTTATGCTAGTTATTGACTCCTTGTGTATTCATTGAGTATTAAATCAATAATAATCGCAATACCCTAATAATATTAGTTGTTGACTCTTCAGATTAGTCTCTTAAAATCCAAGACGTTAAGGATACACAATGTGAGGATAATGAGATCCATCCATTACTAGTCAATCGGCTGGTTCATAGATGGTAACAGCTGGGGACATCAGACTCGATAAAATAACAGGAGGCTTAAGACAGGCCTGTGACAAAGGTAGCAGATAAAAACAAAGTCTATGCTCCTAAGGTATTCTCTGGTGAGTGATCGGAATAGCTCGCGTTATGGATTGGGGGGAGGGAGGGGGTATGAAAAATATGCCAAATTTTCAAAAAAAGGTCAGACCGGCCAAGATGAGGCGGTCTTCTCAAGATTATACCCTGGAGAAAATGTACTATAATTGATCTTCAGAGTCCCGATGCTTACCAAGATTAGGCTTCTTTCTTTTAGGCAGGCTTCAAAAAAAAATTTTTGAAAAAGAAAAGGTAAGGTCAGAGGCCATAAAACAAATTTCTGGAATTGATATATATGAAGGAAAATTATACTCAATTACCTGAAAAAGTATAGGTCTATTTGAAATAATGGGTATAGGAGACAGAGAGAAGTAATATGACCTACATCTTGAAAAAATTGGACCGTCAATTTTAATAGAGTTTAATATTTGAACAGTAAGACCACAATCGTCATAATTGAGTACCTCCTTGCGAAAGAGGAAATTTTGGAAGTCTAGAAAAGAATCTTCGAGCGCGTTTAGGTAGATAAGCATACCCAAGATCACCAATACTAAAACCAGGGGAAAAGATCTACTAAAGATACTTCTTAAATAGATCAAAGTAGCAGAAGCAGCCAAAGTAGCATATGATTATAGCAGTAATTACACTCGAGATTTATCACAGCAGTTCTGAATTTTCTGCGAAAAAAAAAAAAAAAAAAAAAAAA
>LSSL01000049.1:23252-41212 GCA_001953115.1 Smittium mucronatum | reverse complement strand
AATAATAATAATAATAATAATAATAATAATAGTAATAATAATAATAATTAGATTTGCGATTTCGTGTTAAAAAAAAGTTTAAAATTATCGCATTTACTTTCTCAAAGGCACTCTGCCACATTTAACTTTTTTTTTTCTATGGTATATAAAATAAAATGGAACTAATTAAATTCGTAAATATATTAAAGTAGATGTAGTAAATTATAACTAGAAAGAAAAAAAGGAGTAAAAAAAAAGCGTTATATGATACACGGGGATTCAGTTCCCGCTAAGAATATATGGGGCCTCCAATTAAGAAAAAAAACCCCAATTCGCAGAACATGACAACACCTGAAATTAATATGATAATAGAAATAATCAAGGCCCCTTAAACCAATGGCCAGTGGGTACGAAGCCGCTAGAGCGACAGATGGGAGCGGGATGAAATTTGTTTTTTTTTTCCTTTTATTGTATTTTTATTTTAGTTTTGTCTAGTATTTGAATATTATAAATAAATTCCCTTTAAAAAAAAACAAACCAGTAAACAAGGGGGATTTCTACGTAAAAAAATACAGGTGAAGAAAAAAGGTGTGTATTTTATCGATTTACAAGGATTTTAGGAATAAAACAAACGCTAAATCCAAAAAATTGGTCTTTATGCTAAAATATATCGAAATAAATACTTAATTTAATTTTATAATTATGTAAATACAAACTTAATATGTAATTTGGTAAAATTTGTGGAAATAGGGTTATTTTGTTTTGTGAAAAGCTGTGTAAATATATATATTTTTTTCATTTTTATTCTGCTGAAAAAAATAGAAATTAAGATTAGAAATTTTAGAGTACGTATTTTTTTTATTTTTAACAGGAGCACATTTATCTTCTTAAATATCACAGGTTATGTATATTTTCTATAAAAAAATTGAGATTTTTTTCTTTCAAAATTTTAGGGAGTGTTAATTTAAGCATTATTAATTATATGTAGATCCCATGTAACATAAAAATATCTTTTTTGAATTTTATTTTTTAAAATAATTTCATATACCATAAAAAAATATATTAATAGAATTTTGGAATAAATCTATAGCTTTCTATATTTTTAAGAAGCATATATTTTTATATGTGAAAATTCCTACAGAAGAAGTCTAATCAATATCATGGCTGAGAGTTTTAGAAATTAAATAGCTGTAATTCAGAGTTAGAAAAAATTATTATATAAATTTTTTTTCATTATTCTAATATGGTATTAATAACGCAGTAATCAACTTTTTTTTCTAGAAATAAACTTCAATTAGATTCTGAAGGAAACTAAATCCCCCTCTCCCCCATCCTGATAAATTTAAATGTTAATATTACATTTTAAAATTATCAAATTATTTTTCAAAGGAATATTTATGAATTTTAAATCCAATTAATTATTAAATTTCTGAATATGCTTCTAAAATTGGTTGTTCATAATACAGGTACTCAAAATTTCGAAAAATTATTTTTTTTACAGAAATTTATATATTTAGAAATTCAAGCCAGAGCTTAACTGGATAATCAAATAATGTTCGTTTTATAGTATAATATTAATGTGATTTTTTCTATCAAAATGAAAAAAATTAAAGGATATTAAGATCGGATCTGCGAATGATTTTTATGTATGCTCTTTGGTTTATTTTTTCTTTTTTAAAATAACATAGGTTAAATTTATAATTCATAACCTTTCTATTGTCATCAAATAATGATTAAAGTGTATATGCTTTTCGTGCTCATCGAAAAAGTAGAAGTAACTGCTAATTTCAAATGATAAATCAAGGTTTTTTCTAAACGTGATGATTGAAATTTCCTTATGGACTTCCTTTTATTATCCAAAACTCAAATAATTTCTTTAAATATATTTATATTTGAAGATTTCAACAGTATCTTTTTTTGAATAGATCGAATACCAGAATAGCTGTAAATTCGATATTTTTTTCTGTTTTATATTAGCTTAAAAAGATCTCCATCTCATATAAAAACGAATTTTTTTAATTTTGCATATATAATTCACACTTTTTTTCTTAGATAAATCACAAATAATCAATTCCAGAATATTTATAAAAAATATTAAGTCGTAATTTCTCCGATTTAAATAGGTTTTTTTTTCAATTTCAGGTTTAAAATTTTCAATTTTTTGCTTTTACTGGGTCCAAAAATATCACTTCCCTCTAGATATGAGCTATTATTTTCAATATAATTTTTCAATAAATACCTGAAGAAGTTCTCTGTTTCGTTATAATTTGCTATTTTTTCCAATTAATAACCAAGAAAAAATTTCAAAATATACACTATATTGAGATAACTGTAAAAAAAACTATATTCGATAAACTTTCATCTTTTATACCATAATATAATTTCTTTTCACTTTATTTATATTTTTTTGCAGAAATTACCCAGCAGTGCACTCTAAGGCATTCAGTCTATATATTTTTTTATCGAAAAAGTTATTGAAGATGAGGAATCACCAATCATGTGTTTAGAATTTATTAGGTCTTGAATTTCTTCAACTTATTTATTTATACTTTATAAAGCACAAATATGTATATATCTGAATATTATAGGATAAAAAAGAAATTCATTTAAATATAAAAGACCCATTTGCGCCTCTTACACCTAATATGATTGCAGTATATAATTTGTGATCAATTTTTTCATTTTAAATATTTTTTCAAAACAAATAGTTACTTTGAAGTAATAAATGATTTGAATATTTAGTATATATGAGCTTTAAATTTATTCAAGTATAAAAAAATTAATTGACCTGTCTGTATAACAAAATTAATACACAGGACTGATAATCTATAAAATTTTCATAAAACCCTTTTTTACTAATTTATTCATAATTTCATTAGTTGTGAGATTAAATTATTTTATTTTTTTATATTTACCTAGCAAATTTTATATTTTTTATTGCCAATATCCATATAACTTGAAACCAGATTTTTTTAATTTATTTCTCAGGTTATAACGGTTCTTTATTGAAAGCTTAATCATCACGCTTTTAAGATAGGATTATGGAGTAATAGTTTCACGATTTTTTGTATAAATTAAATAAAATAATTATTTTATTGAGAATTTTGGTACTGAACTATCATTATCAGTGTAAGAAAAATCAAAAAATTCTTATTTTTATACAATATATAGTCATAAAGCAATATTTTGTCTTCTCTTCGCTTAAAATTTTTAATTTAGAAATAATTTAGACTTTTTCAATATCCAAATCGGTATTTCAAGCTAACAAGTTAATACTCAAATTAAAATCATAAAAATCGATTTTTTTTTTTAAAGTTTAAAATATATATTTTACAATTTAATTTAATTTTTTAAAGTATAAATAACTTATTTATAGCATTGAAGATTTTAGGTATTTAAAATTTTACAAAAATATTAAGCCCAAAGAAATTTATTTTTTATTTTTATAATTAAGAATAAAATTTTTTATATTCAATTTGTTATTTTCAATTAAAAAATCACATTTTTTTTTTGATTTACACGAAATTTTACTAAAAAAACACCTCGATTTTTCTAATTTATATCCAATTACACAATTTTGAATGTAACTTAGTAATTATAACTTTTTTAGCTGATAGAATTAAAATTTATTTTTAGAATTCATAAAGATGAACTCTAATCTTTAAGATATACGAATATCTTCTAAAACATGACTATTCCTAGAAATATAAATAAAATGACGGGATAATAGAGTTTTAAGAAGTCAGCATCGTAATTTTATAAGATTTAGCCTCTGAAATAACTCAAAATTTATTTGATTAAGTGTATGGCATTACATATTTTTTATATAGTATTTATTAAAAACGTTTAAGTGCTAGATAAAGCGATGTATCTATTTGAAAAATACCATATGTTTTCTATAGGTAAAAAAAACCCGTTGGTAAATCAGGAAAATTTTGATAATATTATAGTTAAATGGAAGAGAAAAATAATTTCAAGAACGGATTTTTATGAAAGGTTAATTTATCGATGAAAATGTTCACTTCAAAAGTAGAGTCTGAAACGAAGAAAATAAATAAGGTTTCAAAATAAAAACTCAAAAATAGCATTAAGATCAATCATAATCACAAAATTTTCGAGAAAAAAGAAAAAAATCAAATGAAAAGTGAAAATTTCATGCCTGATGTGGCATTTTTCAATGATTCTGGAGTTATTAGATGACCTGAAAGATACGGAATTTGTTCAAAGTGTTATAATTAAATGATTAAAAACCCAATCCATAGAGCTATATCCCACTAAAAAACCAGAGTATTTGCTAATTTATTTTTTTTTATTCCACACCCATTTTGAGATGAAAAAAAAGAAACTTAACTCATAAAAAATCTCCATAAAAGACTCGCATGCGGTGGTTTTATTAATCAAAACTTATTTTTTTCCAATAAAAAGAAAATAGTTACAAATTATCCACCAATTAAACACAGAGAAAAGATATTATAAAAAAAATAACCATTAGCGGCTAAATTACAAACCATACACAGAATTTTTTTTGAAGAAGTCCGAAAAAGAAATAGTAGATCAATTCGCATAATTAATCACAAAGAAATCTATAGAAAAATACAAAAATACAAAAATACAAAAATTGAATATATAGATATATTTACAGCTAAAGAAATCTTTTTATTGGAAAAATTTGTTTTATTCAATAAAAACAAATCTATAAATCGTTTAAAAAAGCTTAAAGAATAAAAACTATGAGTTATATTTCTTGAATTCAAGAAAAAAAAACCCAAATGACTTCAATACACTTAGAAGCTATTTCCCTAAACAGTTTAATATAAAAATCATGCAGAAAATACCCAACATTAGCCTTTACAGAATTTTTTTTCGATCCAGGGTCTTTCATTTCAAACTATCCATAAATTACTGGGTGATCTCAAATATAATAAAGACCCTTGTCAATTGGTCCATATTAAAAGTTAAGCAAAAATACCCATACTTGGTTGATATAATATCCGTAAAAAATTTAAAGAAATACTGAAATATGAGAAAGACTCATAACTATTCAAAACAAAAAGATATATAAATAAAAGAGAATTTGTTAAATTTTAATTCAAACCGATTCAGAAATTCTAATATTTTATAACGATATTAAAAGTCAGACAAATTTTCCCTAAAGTCCCTCCAAAAAATAAAGTCTAGATAGGATGAGAGTAATCAAAAACAATAAAATCGTAGATAATTTTACCCCGAGGATTATTATCAATAATCGAAAATTCAAAAGTGATACTAATAGTGCTATTTCCGGAAGGCCGATTCAGACAATACTGTTAAAGGTTGAATATACTCTCAATGAATTATATGAAATTTCTTTCTAAAATTTTAGAAAATAGAATCAAGTAAAACCAAAAATTTATTATTTTGGCGCTTCAAACTGAAATTTTTAAATTAATATTATTTATCCCGGAAGGTTAGAGGTCGATTTAACTGTGGAAGCAAGAGATGTTTAATACGGGATCTTTAATGGGTCAAATTCATATTTTTATCTATTGAATCAATTAAAAAAGAAAATTAGGAGAGGGGTTTTTGGCTATGTTAAAGGTTTTATTTTTACATGAGTTTTTATTTAGGTATTTTTTGTATTATTTTAAAAAAATATATGGATAAATTTAACGAGAGAGTTTATTGGTGCAACTTTGAAAATATTATCAAGGATTTATGTTGTTTTATGTAAATATTTATTTAATACAAACATAAGTCCGATGAATTCTTTGACAAAATAAACAAATAACACAGATGTACCGAGCGAAATAAATACTAATAAAGAGTGGTATAAATTTTAATAATCTTTCAATATGATAAAATATAGGTATAGAAAAAATTGTGTCAATTTTTAGCCATGTATCTAAAAAAATATCCAGGCAAAATTTTTTTAGCTACATATAGATGGATCTTTTGCAAATAATTCTCTATCAACAGTCAGAATAAGATGAATGAACATCCTAATTTACAACTTGGAATATGGTAACACAAATAATTCATGACCTAATAAGAATATTTTTAAAATTAAATTAGTAGAGTCACTATGGAAATCTGTAATATGGTTTCAAAAACCACCAAAAACGTCAATAAAAGTACAAAAGACTTAATAGTGTCATCGAAGATTAAAAAAGATAAATGAAAAATTGCTTCTCACAAAGGGTAAAAATTGGGGTCTCAGATCATGCAAATTTAGCATTTTACATGGAAAAATGGGAAAAATGACTCAGACGAGTCTAAAATGATTTTGAAAAACAATAAAAAAGTTATAAAAAATCTGTATAAAACTTCAAAAAAATTCCTGTAATTATTTTTATCTAAAATTCAGTATAATTAAATAACTACCACCGAAGTTTGAATTTTCCAACTAAAAATCGAATCAAAGAGAAGCATAAATCTTGTAAAGTCAGATCTTAAAAATAGTAAATTATATATTTAGTTGAAAACCACAAGTATATGCCAAAAGGTAAAATTTAAAAATCAATTTAAATTAATTAAAGGAAAATTACTAATATCTCACTTAAAGAAATGACTTAGCATTTTTCTCGCTATAAAAAATATATATTATGTATATGAAATCAATATGTTAGGACCGAAAAACTAAAAAAAATATGTGACTTTTAGGGATAAAATTTTTTCTAGGAGTGAGAGATATTTCTGGAATGTATGATTATAAATACGTTTTAAATAATGAATCTTTGTATTATAGACATTGAGACCCCTTAAGAAAATGAAAGAAAAAAACAATCAAAACTTCTATTAAAAATATCACCCTATAGAGAACTTTTATCATTCCCAATGAGAGCTCAAAACTTTTTTTTTATTAGAGCTTATTTAAAATATTATATTAATACACAGAACTATTAATAAATTACAATAGAATAAAATGATTTTTTTAAAATATCATTCAGATTAAACACTCTAGCGACTCTACAACAGACATGATTTTCAGGGGTAATACAAGTTGTGGGGATCGAAAAAAGACCCCTAGCATAAAGTTAGTGCTCTAACACTGAGCCAATTGAACTATACTTAAAAAAAAAATAAGCTAAATTTTTTTAGAAAAGTTTTTACAGCATATCATTAAATACTTTAAATGATTTTATAATCAGAATATTTGGGCAAATAAAGGGCTATTATAAAACTGTATTGGTATAACGTATAACGTATTAATATATATATATATATATATATTACATCTGTTTTATCTAAAGATTTGAGATATTCATAAATATATAAATTGTAAGAAATAAGATTGGAAATGGTTTCAGAAATGTGGATATATATTGAAAGTGTAACACAATTCTATCTTTTCTCGCGCTAAAATATGATTGTTAAGATCAATGTAAATACAAAGAAGTTGATTTTATTTCTGTAGTAACTTATTAAGTCTCCTATCTGAGGAATAAAATAAAATAAATTAGGATTTATAGTCGAATATTAGTTATTATTATTATCATCATTAGATGATCTGAAAAGTATTAGCTCACACCAAATTTATATCCTTATAAATATATAGAGATGTAAATTTTACAATTCCTTGCGTCAAAAAAAATATTGAATTAAAAAAACCCATATAAATTTTTATTTTAAGTTAATTGATATTTAGTTCAAATTTATATAATAAATGTTATAGCGATTATATATTATCACCAAATATGATATTAGTAATTATTTATAATAAATAACGTTTTATAAGTTTACTATTTAAAATCAATTATTTAAAAAGTAGTTTATTATTCATATTCTAATTTTTTTTTAAAAAAATCGGAATATAAATAATCTCATATCATTTTTAAAGCTAATCCTCTTTTTGAAAACTAACCATACTATCAAAAATTACAGAATTAATTAAGAAATACAATTATAAAATTAACTATTAACAGTTAAAATTTTTTTCAAAGTAAAAATTAGGAGGTTTAGTTGGCTAATAAAAAGAATCTTTAATCCAAGGCAGCTTTTCATCAGAAAAATAATATCAATTTAATTTTCAAAATGATTAAATCAAGTTTTACCGGAAAAGTGAAAAGTTCAATGGCTAAGTCTATCTTCAATAGATTTCTACAATAGAAAATTATTAATAATTTTAAAAACATCTAGGGATTTTTTGAATTTATAATGAAAGTAATAATATATTATTTGGAAAAATATAAAAAGTTACATTAGGGGAATATTTTTTGAAATAAAAATTACCCAACTAAAAAGTAAATTTGATCTCTTTTTCTTAAACGATGCAAAAAAAAAATTTTTTAAGATAGAATATGGAAAATTATATGCAATTTTTTTAATTTAAATAAACAAATTATAACCAAATCTGAAAACGTAAAAAGCCATAAAATATAAATATAAATATAAATAATATATCCTGTAAAAAACAGTAAATTTATTATATTTTTTGTATAATCAGAAATTTTTCTTATCGAAAAATTTCTAGATAAAGCGTCAAATATAATGTTTCATTTTTTATACATAGTTTTGCAATAAAATTGTTGTTAAATATTGTTGAATATTTTACCATTTTAAATTAAAATTCAAAAATTATCCGATTTATTTCTGTTGTTCTTTTTCTCCAAAAGATACAGTAGCAAAGTTATGATATTGATGTTTTAATGTATATTTTTCTTACTATTTTCTTTTAATTAGGTATTTTTATCTTAAATTTAAAAATAAACTAGCAGTTTTTTAAATTTTATTCCCCTCAGAGTTTCTATAATCAGAAAAAGTTTTAAATCTTTTAGATAATCAGGAGTTAGTTAAATAGTCTATACATCTGAATATTCGTTTAAATTTCTTTATTAATAAATTATAATTATCACATATTTAAGAATGTGAACGTTTTGTATTAATAATTATTAAAAAAATCCACAAATTTATTGGTGTTTTTAGATTTAAATTCTTCCATTTTCATGATTGGGGTGCTTTTTTGAAAAAAATTAACATTTATCAGGTTTAATTAAAATAAATAAAATTTATATACGAATTTAAAACATATAATTTATGATGATTTCCAATATAAATATAATTTAAAATAAAATAAATAACGTTATGATGGATTAAGTAACACTTTTTGAGGATATCTTATTAATTACTAGACTTAATTATTTTAAAATGAGAAAAATTTATAGAACTTAAAAATATCAAATATCAAATAATAAAATTTACTTTTTAATTTCATTTTATCTTATAAACATAAAAATATTTCATTGACAATATTTTGATACTATACGAGTTTTTTAAATGTAAAATGAATAAGAATACAGAAAAAATTTAAAATATGCAGTTTTTCAATATACGTAATATATGTAATAAAAACACAAAATATATGTAGGTGATAAAGTATATTATATTTAGTCTCAATATCATTTTTAGATTTTTATCCTGAGAGATTTTGAACCACTAAAAATTTGTTAAAAAAAATTCATGGCTAATTATTTTTGCGAATAGAAAACTGTTTTAGCAATAAAGACGTGTTTTTCAAGTAAAACTCCGCAATGATGACGTAAATTTTGATGTATTATCATTTAAGATACCGAAAATTTGAACCATTATTTTAAACACCAGATAATTTCACATACTTCCTAATCAATCTACTTTATATTTTGACTATCTCCTAATTAATATATCTATAATTTTTCAAATATCCAAATAAAACCAATCATGAATACAATTACAATATAATCAGCATATTTACAAATAGGTCAATTATTTTATTTTATATTTAATTTAACTTGATAGTCTAATTGGTTCCGATATAAGTTGATAAAAGGTATCTCCATCAAAAAATCATTTTTTTAAATAATATACTACATTTTTTTGGGGGGGGGGGGTTGGTTAACCACTATTTAACATATTTTAAATTTCTCCATATACCAGAAATAAAAGTTTAAATTGGATTAATAATCCGGAATATAATTATTATACGTTTATTAGCTACAAAATTATGAATAATAGTATTTTTTTTACCAAAAAATAAGGAAACGTACTTATCATATATAACACAACAATGGTGAATTTAATGAGGCTCTATTTGAAAGCTTAGACCACCAATTAATATAATATCCAAATAATTCATGATTAGATATTATATTTTTTGATAAATTTTTTTACTCATTGATTTTTTTTACATCACAAAATTTCTTTATAATTTTTTTATAATCTAATGTAATTATTTCAAAATATTATCTTAGCATTATTTTAAAAAAAAAACTTCAAAAAAAATAAATAATGGAACATTTAAACGAACAAATTTATGTATAATATAATAAAATAGTATATAAAAGTTCAAAATAATGATTTTCTTCTATCTATAACAATAAAAAAAAATTATTAAAATAATCCACCCACAAAATTACTTATTTAAATAAAAATTCACCTATATGGGTTCAAAATTGTCATTTAAATACAAATTTTTATTTCCATCCAACGGTTTTATTATAATTATAATTAATACACAAAACTCCAATACTTTTTTATTGTGATATTATGTTAATTTTCTATTTTTTAAGTTTTTCGGGAAATTTTCGAAATAATATTCCTATTAAAGTATGGAATTTTTTCCCGAAAGTTTTCTCTTAACAATGCTGATGATCTAGCCGTTAAATTTAACCTTTATTTTCATAAAAAATAAAAATATGATTGTTTTTCACCAAAAAACAACTCAGTCTGAAAAAGAGAAAATATTTATTAAGCATTAGTAAAAGAGCACTTAAGAACTCAAAAAAAAAAATCCTATTAGGATTTAAAGCTAACAATTAAAAATAATATTTACAGCATATAAAGTTCATTTTTATCAGTTGAAAATCATTTTGATGTTTAATTTATTATTATAGTAATATCACTTTTCTATTTAGCTATACCATTTTCAAAATAGAGAATCGAAAAACGCAAATAGTTAAAATCGGACCCCGATTTATTGTTTATGAGTCGAAAGTTATATTTTTATACAAATAATCAATTAAAATATAAGAACTCTAATCAACCACATAAAAACTTTTTTCTTTAATTCAATAAATCTTGATAAACCAAATGATCTTTAAAAAAGATTTTATGTAATTAGATATTGTTTAAAAAAGCTCAAGTATCTTTATGAATTATTTTTTAAAATATAGATTTATATTTTGAATTAAATTATTTGTTAAATAGAATTTGCTTTTTATGTTTAAAGAATTTGATTAAATAAATCAATCTCTTGACGCTGAAGAGCTTTTGTCGATCTTCTTTGGTCCTACCAAATTTGGGGTCTTAATTATCATTTAATTTTGATGAGGATAAAGAGTTTGGCTTTTTAAGGAAATGAAATAGATGGCCAAATTTTTTGTTCATTATAAGCTTTATGCAATTACATAGAAAATCCTACAGGATTTTAATTTCCCTCTAAATATATATAATAGTTACAAATTATTGCATATCAACTTATTCTTAACAAAACTCAAAAGAATAGAATACCTCTTTATCTTTATATCAGAAATAAAAAAAAATGAAAATAGCTGATTTTCAGAAGACGTAATCTAAAAAATATTTTTAAACCTTTTTATCTGATGTAAATTTAATTTTAAATTGGGTCCAAAATAAATGTGTTCATCATAAATAATCTTATAAAGATTATATTTTTAGTATAGGGTTTCGGTTCTTAAAACCTTTAAACATGTATTGGCGAATTAATTCAAGTTAGAGCTTTCAAAATTAAGAAATTTGCTTTTTTGAGTGAGATTAAATCTTTTTATAACATTATTAACACTATTATCTGGTAAATTTGCTCACTCATACCACTCTGAGCTAATTTTTATATTATTTCGTTCAAAATTTTCCATAGTTTTTTTCTTATCAATAAAAATTCCTCATTCAAATTTTAGAAAGACATATTGATATCCAAATTTTGAACTAGAGATAGATTTTAAAGAAATTTGACAAAATTTATAAGGCTTTTTTAATGAATTTTAAATGAAGATATTCATTTTTTTTGAATATTTCTAGATATACAGGCACAAAAGCTTATTCTTACACATGTTTGATTGAGTTTAAAAAAAGAAATTCCCATTTTCGTGGCTGAGTCTTCCGCCTTTTTTTTTAAATTCCAAATAATTAAAATAATTCGTTTATAAGCTGATTGAATGTCTAAAAATAGATAGATATGTTTTCATTTTTGACCATGGTTATGCTGCTAAAGATAAATAATTTATAAGTGACTCATATGATTATTAAAAGAGATTAAAATGCATACTTAATTATATGAGGACTGTTTAATCCATGGTTTTTATTAATTATAAAACAATTAGGATATTAAAAGATCATAGCATTGGAGCTAAAATGCCTATTTCTGTCATTAGACAGTATAGTTTAATTTTTTTCATTACTTAATGAAACCTTTGTGTCTCATTTAATTCCGAATATCCTCTTTCCAATAATCTTAATAAAATTAATTTGTAATTAATAGGATTTAAAATATTTTTAATATTACATAATGATAATCTGCCTTATATTAAACTGATATTAAATCTTATAAAGGTTTCAAAAAGCTTTTGATTTTAATTTAGTTTTCAATCTAATTCTGAAAAAATATAAAGTCTGAGTACAGTTTTTTAAAACTCTTCTGGCTTTTATATCCTTAATCCAATGAAATCACTTGAATTCAATAATTAAAAATCACACTGAGTTTCCCAATTTATTTTCATTTCATTTCGTTTTTTTAATATTAATTGTTTTTTACGAAAAAAAAATTCATTAAAATAAGAATGAAACTTTTCTAAAGAATGTCTAAGTTTATGTTAATTCAAAATACCGATTTATCGCAAAAAATTTGACTTAAAAAGTTTTTTTTAAAAATTATTAATGATAAGAGATAAGCAATTGAGTATAAATAAAAATTTGTATATATATGAGAGTTTTGTATCTATGTGGTTTAATTTATATATATATAGTAATTATGCGCAAATATAACGTTAATAATAATAATAATAATAAACATGAAAGTCACTATAAATATTTTTTTCCAGAAAAATGGGGTATTAAATTAATAAAATATTGAATTTTATAAACAATTATTGGCTAATAAATAACTTTTCTGGTCATATGAGATTAATAAATTAAATAAAATTAACACCTGCTCGAATATTTTGGAGGAAGATAATGTAATTAGAAAAAATAAAAATAAAAATTCGAGTCATTATATCTTGTATCTATAATATATTTAATCATATAGGGCCAAAAAAAAGTCACGATAAATTATTAATAGTTTTTATACAAATTAGGCTGGATGATGAATTAATTTTAAAGCATTTTTTTTTGTATAACGGAATTTTATTGTAAGATACGATATTAAAAACTATAATAAAAAACTATAATAAAAAAATATAATAAAAAAATATGAAAAAAAGAAAAAAACGTATAGAAAACACTATTATCCAAATTAAAATAAGCTCCTCTGCATGACTACCGGCTGTGTGTCTACGGAAAAAAGGTGTGATCTCCAATAGAAAGATCCCCACTGGCATTGCTTCAAGTAGGCTGGATGACTGAGGTTACATGCATTCAAGAATTAAGCTCTTTTTCAATGAAAAAAAGTTCATTGAAGTTAATGAGCTCCTGGTCAGAGTCTACTTCTAACAGGATTAATAAAATCAGGCCCCTACCCAAGCGTGGGATTGATCGACATGGGTTTCCTACAAATAGCTGTTAGATGCTGAGATCCATCTGACTGTAGAGCGCTGGACTTTTGAACTAGACTATGTCTCAGCTGTGCTAAACGATCGGTTCCTCCTGTTTAGAGATGGTGATCCTCTGGAATCGCTGTCCTCCGAATCGCTGTGCGCTTTATCCACTATTCCCAACCAAGAATAGTACAACGCTGTGTGAAATTTTGGTCTAGTCTACTTCGAAAAGTACACCATTAAGCCCCTAAACCACGGCATGGTATTTAACTCAGGGGTAAATTAATTTTTTCATTATGGGAATGAAAAAAATAATTTACTACAAAATTCATATAAAGAATACTTAACGAATAAATACGAATTCCAATAAAATCAAAAAATCTCTAGTAAAATAGTAAAAGTTAAATTTTATTATTTTTTTCGAAAAAAAGTTCGCTGTTTTTATATACAAATTTCATGTTGTACAATAATAGACTTAATCTAATCATCCTGCTTAAAAAATAATTTGAAATTATTGTAGCAATTCTTCGTATGATTTTTTTTTTTAATGCAATATAAGATAAAATTTCATCTTAATTTAAGAATAAAATTACTTCTCGATTATAATAAACGATAAAATATCCAATATAAATTAAACTAATATAGATAAAATCTCAAAAATAATTTCTTTTATTGTTATTAATTTATATTTGTGTAATTATTAGAAGATTATAACAAATATAACCATTAATTAAACGAAAAATTGGCTTTAATATATTTTTCAAAATTTAAAAACCAGATACATTCATTCCCAAGAAAAAAATTTTAATGGGAATTTTTTTATTAAAGTATAGTTTTTAGATTATTTAACACATTGATTGTGAAGCCAAAAATAAATAAATAAATAAATAAATTATAAAAATAAAATAAATCGATTAGTTATATAGAAATTTTTTTTAAAATTTGTTTTAAAATCGACATAAAATATTCTATATGGCATTAAATTATTCCAAATAAAAAAACACGATCAAAAATGGCACAGAAATAGATAAATTTAAAGAAAATTCAGAATGAGTTAGGTTAGCAATCTTAACATCGGTTAGAGATAGTGAAAATTACTCATACCTCGTTGTAAGTCATAAATTTTCGGAATAAAAGGTAAAGTTGGATTAAATTTGAAACCGCATCCTCTAGATCTATAGCTGGTAATATATGTGATTGAAAAAATATAGAAAAAATACATTTCAATTATATAATTGGATTTATTATAAAAATTATTCTTATAACCTAGCATAAATTGTCAATATAATTCTCAATAAATTAAATGTTAAATTTTACCTACTAAAAGTTAATGTGGATTCAAATTATTAAGTGTGAGCTAAAAAAGGATCAAAAAATGAGCTGGAATAATACAAATTCAATTTAAAATAAATTAAAATAGAAAATTTAAGCGGAAAAGTGGTTATACTTAGTTTTGAAAGGGATTTTTTTATTTTTTGTTGGTGAGACTAAGATGGTTTGTATAAAAGAAAAAAAAGGAGGTAGGCCCAATTAATAAAAAAGAGGAAAGGTAAAAACCACTAAATTTTGAATTTAAAGTTTACACATAATTGAATTTTAATCTCAGATTTGAATTATAAATTTACAGAGCGGATGAAGTTAACGAATGAATATGGGGATTGATACACGGAGTGGTAAAAATAAGTTTTATTGGATATAAAAAAAACAATTATTTCGGAAAATGAATCTTTCCATAAGATAGTTTTTGTTTAGTTGGAGATTTTTCGGTAATTTAATTTAAATACCTCGTGTTTTAATATTCAGTCTGAGCCCAATATATAGCACTCGAATTTTAACAGAATCAGATAAAAAAAGAAAATTTATAATTATTACAGAATAATTATAGATGGTGATCAAGATGGAAATTTTAACAGGTAAATTGGGAAACTGGATTTATATAATCATAATAAATAAACCTTATAGTTTTAATAACTCCCAAATATGTAGAAAACTTATATAAAATATAAAAAAAATCTTTTAAGCCAAATCAATAGAGCCATGAGACATTTATTTTGGGTTAAAAAGATTCAGATACAAAATTTAATAATAAGAATGCAAAATCAATCAACTAAATAAAAAATTCAATATTGAATACAAAATTAACAAAAAAATGGGATTCTTGAGACAAAAATGGACACTTAAATACCAAAAAAAGCAATATTTCGCTCTGTTAGACAAATTTTGATTATTTAGCGATTAATTCTCAAAGCCGGTTTAATATTTAATTTTATTTGATATCTTACAGGACTCACATTCTTTCATTTTCTTTAGGAATCAATGAGGGTTTTTTATTTACTATCATGAAAAAAAATATTAAAACTTGACAATTATATAAATAAAGGGTGTAATTTTGTATCCAGTTAATGAAGAGTTTTATCGATTTTGTATCGATTTATTAACTTTGTATCTATATAATTACTTATGTATCAATAAGCTAAATTTGTCGATGTTTATTAGCTAACCTTTATTTTGGGGTATAATATCGCTTTTTTTATTTAAAAGTATTTTTTAAAATGATTTATTTTGATTCGTCTAATATTTTATTTTTATTTTTTTGAAAGCTTATTTAAATTATTAAAAATTTATTTTATCTTTTTTAAACCATTTTTTTGTTTTTTTAGCTTGAATGTTAAAAGATGTAATTTATTACCCCTGTAGTTTCATCTTTTCCATTTAATGTTATAAAATTTAATAACTGTGATATACTTTATAAGGTATGGTGCTTTTTTATTTTAAAAATTAATAAAAGTGGATTACACTAGAGACCAATTTAATTATTTTTTTTCAAATAAAAGTTTATGCATAAACCAAAAAATTCAACTTATCTTGCCATTCTTTTGAATACTACCTGGATTTTAAAAGGTCACGAAAATAAATAAAGTTAGTCAACGTATGCTATATTTCATTTCATTTTTGTATTTAAAAAATTAGCATATTATTTATACAAAAGATAAGTAATTAGGATATAAACTATCGGTTAATACTCTCTAGAACATGTATTTATATCCATAACCCATAATTTCTAACAAATATTTTTAATAAGGAGATTAGATTGTGAGGCTAATATCTTTTCCATAAAGTAAACCAAAGGAATATTGAGTTTGCGCATCAAAATTATAAGGAGTTACACCTATTTTTTTTTCTCCGTTTTATTTTTTTAAATTTTTTTGGCTGTATTGATATTAATCGAGCCTGGTTTTTGTAGAGGATAATAGGATTTTTCTTCTATAAATCAATTAAATACACGGAAAAGCACCCATTAATATTTGGCATGTATTCTAAAATTATTATTAATAGGATTAACTTGGTGTATTTAATAGCTTCTTTATTTTTTTCTAGATTTTATGACAGGTAAGAAAATCAACATATTTTTTTCTGAAATTTTTGTTCTTTAAATTTTTTTTAATGCCACTAAGATAAAAATACAATTTTTTTGTCATAATAAATCATTTTTCTAAACTAGGCGGCAATAGTGGTATTATTTTTAGAAAACACGTAATTTATCATTTTGAGGAAATAAAAACAATGAAATATTTCCTCCTTTAAAATTTGAAAGTTTCATCAAAACATCGAAATTTCAAATTTTAATTCTTATAATGTTGACTTTTTCTTAAATTAGAAGTATTTAAATTCTTATTTTCTAATGGATTGCCCCATGAATCATATTATTCAAATTAAGACAAAAATTTTGATAACACAAATAATATTTTGATCTTATTCCGAATGAAAAATAATCTATGTAGCAAAATTTAATGGATAAGTCTTGAATTTTTTTCTTTCTAATTATGAATATTTTGATTGCATAAAATAAAGTATTTTTTCTCAGAACTTTTCTATTTTATCTTCACAGTAAATTTTATTTTCCTCCTTCACACCATTTTTAGAGAGGTTTCACTTAATAAATCTATCGTAGTTAAGGACCTTTCTTGTTTAATACTTTTTCTTCCTGCCTATACATCGAATATTTGATTTATGTGGACATTTAACGTTTTTAACTATCAACAATTCATCCAAATTTTTCACCATTCTGCACTTTTGTTAAGATTTTATTATTTAGAAACTCTTTATCGTAGCAAAAAACCAATTCAAATTTATCCATAAAAATGCTTATTGCTTTTAGGTAATCTAAAAAAAATCCTACAAATACTTTCACATTTATCTCTTTTTTGCATTCAATATCTCTTTTGGCCTCTTATAAAAAATAGGTACTGAATATTCTTATCATTATCTCCAGCTTCTCAGTTAATTGTTGATAATACCGCCCCCCCCCCCCCCCCCCCC
>LSSL01000049.1:0-22635 GCA_001953115.1 Smittium mucronatum | reverse complement strand
ACCCCCCCCCCCCCCCCCAACCTCTTTTTCTTAATTCAAAGTTTATTTACAGCTTCCTCAGCGTTAAAACTTTGAGCTCTCTAAAAAAAAAGCGCCTCCACCGAAGATGAGGATGCACTCAGAAAACCAAATCAAAGTTATTTTTTTACCGCAATATCATCTAAGAAAGAAACCTCTAGCTTTTTTCTTATAGAGATGGTCACAGATGCTTTTAAATTGGTATTTTCTGACATTTTTTCTATAATTTTTTCAGCTTTTCAATTTAATATATTGGTATTTTCATAAATTAAAAAATTGTATCTGTACCTATAAACATCTTTGAATATATCATGGTTAAAATTATATTTATCTATTCCGTTTTAAAGAATTCTTTTAGAAATCGAATAAGCCAAATAAATATTTCTTGCAACAGATGATTATGCTCAGTATTTTTTCATTTGGATGATTTATATCCCTTATTCTGGGTCAATTTTTCATGGCCATATTTCAGGTTCACAACAGACGAGCCCTATAATTTTTTTAGGTCTTCCAATCATTTAACGTTATCACATTTTCTTTAATTTCGCATTAATTCTTGGTCTGACCTTTTTTATTGGGTCTAAAAGCATATCAAAGAATAAACCATTCATTTTAAAACTATACCTTTAACTCTTATACGCTCTTGATATGTTAGCCTGTAACTTTTCGCAAAATATAATTTATTGAAATAATTTTTATTGGATTTTTCAATTCCTGTGCTGCTTTAAAAAAATGAAAAAATATTTCTGGAAAACACCACAAGTACGAGTATTTTTTTTCCAGATCAACTGTTTCTCCGTTATTATTTCCGCTCTTAGATAACATTATACTTTTTTTGAAATTTTAACTGTGTAGAAAATAACAACATTCCCCTCCTTTATATCAAAATAATATATATTGCTCTGAGAATCAATAAAGCATCGTTTTTCAAACAGTGCTGTTCTATTAATTTTCATTTCAAATAGAGAAAATAAACGAAATAAAGAAACTTATCTTAATATTTAAATAATAAAAAAATCATGAATTATTTTTTACAAAGTATTTATTTTTTAATCTTAACTAAAGTAATAATTTTTTTCCAGGTTTCTTAAAAAAAATTAAAACTGAAAACTGAAAACATGAATTCAATCGAATTTTATTTTATACATTCATATATTGGACTTTTAGTAAAACAACTTAACCAAAATTCGGTTTAGAGTTGTGAATACATTCATTAATCTCTTTAATTTTCTTATTTTTTAAAGAAGCTGGTTTTATCCTTCAAATCACTTTGTTGTATAACGGCGAAAAAATGATGTAAGTGACCAAGAATTATTTTTACCAAATTTAGATTCAAAATTTACTCACATGTGATCGACACATGGAGATATTAATAAAATTTACTAAAGACTGTGTTAATAAATAAGAGAAATACTTTATCTATATCAGAAACTAAAACCTTTACTTTAATATAGATTTAATCCATTTTCAGTATTTCTAAAAAAAATTATTTATCTACATCCACACCCGGAGCTATTCCCTGTGATGTTTTAAAAATCTGGCTCATATATTCTGGGCCTGTAGCCAAATAAAAACATATTTGAGCTCAAATTATTTTGAAATACGAGCAGCCTCCAAAAATAAAACCTCTTTTGAGTTTTATAGTACATTTATTTGTACCCTTGGCACTGTAAAGCTCTCAAAAAATACTTATTATCTATTTAAATTCCATTGTCTTTTCTACTTGAAACAGCCAGATCATAGGCTGTTAGCCCGAATTCTTTCTAAAACTTCTCAATATAATTAGTTATGTATTTAAAACCTCCATTGATATTCAAAAATAGAGATTTTCATTATTATTCCAAGACCTTTATGCAAGGTGATAATTCCAAATAAAATTCTGAAAGAACTTTCAGTGCAAAATAGAAAATTGATACTCGTGGTCTCAATTTAAAGCTCCTTAGATATCACGTGTTACAAAAGACTACTATTTGAACCTACAATGAGATATTCACAATCAGATATTTTCTCTTTATTGCGTTTATGTACACTTTTTGATTTTATCAAAAATTTCCTTTTGCAGTTTGTTCTTGATAGATAGTATCTCGTTATAAATTTGGAGAGGTTTTTGGCTCAAACAATTTCAAACTCGTTTAAATTAGACTTATATACTTTTAAGCTTGCCTAATTTTAGTATGATTTTCTCTGAGAGAAAATACCAATAATATCTTGTTATTAAATGCTGTAAAAAAATTCGTACAAATATCAAAATATGAGTTTAATATCACTTTGGGTGATTTCTTTGGGTCTTAAAATGAACTCAAATCATCAATATTTTAAATTTAAAATAATTGATGGTTGATTCCAGTATATTATCTTCACGAGTTTTTCTCAAAAATAGGGTTTATTTTTGAATTTAAAAACAATAAGTAAGGTAGCTATTATGAATACACAGATGAAATTGAAATGAAAATTGTATAAAACAGGAATACGCAAGGAATCGATAGAACAATATAATAAATACCGCTTATTTTAATAAAAAATTTACAGATTAAAATAAACGAAAACTCAATTGAATAATAGTTATTATTAGAAATGGAATCAAAACATGATATCTATTGGAATAACATTATTTATACGGGGATTTATTAGCGAATGGTAACTTAAAATGTTCTGATTTGAGAAAAAGTGGACATTCTGCGAATAAAAATCAGAATTTTCGACGCTTTGTGGAAAAGTTCTTTTATTTTATGCACACATCCCTTCTAAATTTGCTTTTTGATATTATTGCGATTTCATATCAACGAAATAATTTCTCTTTGTTCGATACTGTGCAATTTTAGGTTAATTCTGACCACCTCTATATAATTACATATTAAAAAATTCTGAATCTCTAAGCTGTAGCCCTTGGAGATCTGTTTTTGGGTGAGTTATTGGTACCTTTTATAAATAAAGCGATCACTGAAGTTTAGCTAATTGCCCAATCAGCTGGGTGCATATATAATCATAGTTCTAATATCTCTATAGTTTAAATCGAAATTGATAATGGTATATGTACTAATCTAATATTTATGTTAGACAGATCTACTAAGCTGAAAATATATGTGTTGATGTTTTCCCCTTTGCTAAAAAAAGTCATTAAAGTCATGCTATTTTTAATGATATTTTACCCTATTTACTAATCAATCAAACAACTTTTGTAAACTAAGAACTATAAATTCATTTCTCGGACACTTTCCAAACTAAAATTTTCAACCGATTTAGGCTGATGGTTTTTGAATTTCTATGTACTCGATTAATTAAAATAACAAAGTGCGCCATATATTATATTTTCGATATTTTTCTAATTATAATGTTTGGATTTTTCATACAGCTTCTCTCCTGAGTGTGCGGATTATTATTAAGGGCAAGGGATTCACAAAATATTGCACATTTTTTTGAAACTGATATTAATAAAAACATATCCTCAGAAACTGAGAATTCGAAACTTGTGATTATTAATTTTTAGATTATTTTTTTTAAGAATTGCTCAATTATAGATCTAGATATCTACTTACTGATCTATAAATCGGAGCCATTGATGTGTCAGAACAAGATCAATTTCATATAGGGGGTAATTAAGAACTGGTTGACACATATGTTTTTCACTTTTTTTTTTTTTTTTTTAAAGGGAATTTACTTATAATATTTAAATACTAGAAAAAACTAAAATAAAAATACAATAAAAGGAAAAAAATAATCAAATTTCATCCCACTCCCATCTGTCGCTCTAGCGGCTCCGTACCCACTGGGCATTGGTTCAAGGGAAAAGAAGCATATGTTTTTCACTTAATACATTTTATATGCAAACACAATTATTTTGCGATACGAAATGATTTTTCATCATTTAAACCTCTGTTATGGGATATTTTATCAGCAGTAATTTAAAAAGTCGTGAATATGGACTTTGCTGGTATTTTTAAGGTATATATTTCTGTTTGTTCCTCGCTACATTATGAGGAGCATATTATTAGTGAAATAAATAGTTTTGTAGTTTAAATTCAATCATATATATCCCCCCTTTTTAATAGCTATTCTATTTCTCTTTACTTTATATATACCATATAAAAAAAGGAAAAATACTTTACCACTTTTTAGGCTCAATTTTCCCAAAATACAAAAAAATAAATTTATCATCAATATTGTACTTATAACTCCAGTTTAATGCGGGAATAGTTCATATGAATATTCCTGCCTAATACATATAGATATATTTCTGTATTTTTGCTCTTTTTTATTTCCATTAGTGAAGATAAAATCCTGTTATTTTTTTGGTTTGATATTGTAAACCTTAACGATAACCCAAATCATTGAGAATATTATAACATATATGCAAATCTTAGAGTCTGATTTAAAAAGGTCCAATGTATGCATCAGACGCCGAAAAAAGCAAATTTAGGTTTACAATATGATTGAAAATGTGAGCTTGATTAATTATCTTTGAACTTATTACTAATATTTTTCGCCTTACATTGGGTGAAGATTATTTTTACTTTCACAGAATCGAATCTTATTAAGAGGAAAGCTTTTTAAGAGATCGTAGTTGAGGTTCATTTTTTAGCGATTGAGAGAGAGTGATTTATTAGCATATAACAGTATTTTATTTTTGAATCTACTATATACTGTCTTTAGGATCTTCCTAATATTTTTTCAATTTTATATAAACTAAAAAACACAACAAAATGACTTGAATTTACCCCAATTAAAAATTCATTTTTTTATGAAATATCTTTGAGACTATTTTTAGTCCAAAACCCTTGAAAATTCCGAAATAATTGTATCTGGTGATATATTTATTCTGTTAAAACTCTTATTTGATGTGATTTTTTTTATGTTTTATAGAACATCTAAGAGATTTGAAGCATGGCCTAGAATGTTTTTTTCAAGGTACATTCATATGTATCGATCATATACAATAGAGATATGATTATTTTCAGTTTTTATTTCTTGAAAGTTGGGAAATAGGTCGTTTTTAAATATCCTTTAATGGTTTTTCATTTCATATTATAAGCATCTCTCGTCCATTTTTATGAGCTTTTGTGGTGTAAATTTTTCCGAAGTCGGTTGTAAGGTTTTTATTTTATTCAATTTTTTTACAATGTTTTCAAACCAGTGGTATTTTACATGTTTTGATAAGGGTTAGTTTCCCATAAATATTAAATAAGAATATCATGAATGTCGGATATTATATCACTCTAGTTGGTTTTAGACCAAAAATCACGTTTTTTTCAATCTATATAAATCCTTTACTAATGGCGTGAAATTTTCTAATCATTATTTCTGGTATTATGGTCATATCTGCGAATTAAAAATTTACCGATTTTAATTTTTTTTTACAGATATTATAATATTTCTGAACCCATGTACAATTTATATGTTTATTCTCTTATAAGTATGGTTTATGATAAAAGTATGTCGAGTAAAAATCACAAAACCACCAATTTAATGATGATACTGATTATTCTAAATTTATCTTTCACTTCATCACACCAAAACTGGCTATTTAAGTAATTGGTGCTATTAAACAAAAAAAAATCGTGATTTCGACTGCTGATATCATCATAGAAGGAAAAACTTCTGATTATCTATTACTTTAAAAACAATTAAACCCTTTAAATAAATCTTAAAATTGTTCTGATTCTTTTGATTCTTTTGATGTTCAGGGTATTTTATTCAGTTTTTTATGATATTTAGCTATTTTTTGTGTCTTAAAACCCTATTTATTGGGGGTTTAAGTTCAAACAATAAAATTATCATCCTCAGGTGCAAGTTGTATTTTTTGAACTCTGAACTTGATTTAATTTAATTATGTAAGAATAACAATTTATTTGAAAAACGTACAGTTTTTTGCGTCAAGATATTAAAAAACCTCCTACATGGATCATCTGCCGTTAAATAACATAATATCTTATTTAAAGATATGTTCACTGCTAAATTTTTTAAACGAATAGATAATTTTATGAATTAATTTATTGATTTTTTTCCTGGACTTTAACAGATTTTTAACTCTGTTTAACCTCTAAAATTTCGGGTCCCAACTCCTTATTATTTTGATATTTGTGCTTAATTTCGCTTTAAGTTTTTTCCAAAGCTAAAATTTTTTTGAGGTGAATGAAGTGTTTAATTTTTTTTGGGGAGCTAAGGGACTTTAAAAGCTTTACTTGTATCATTTAAGCTTTTCCTATAAGATTTATTCAATTTTAACTGCATTCTATTATGCATTTTTAAGCAATTTAATTCTTAAAATAAAAAGTTATTTGGTCTGAGTACCCTTTCCCAATATATGGATAAAATTTACTCATGACTAACAGCAACTACCGTATAATAAATTTTAATTTTTTTTGTAAATCACCTCTATAAGATTCATTTTAAATGTAATAATCGGTATATATCTTTTTTTGACTTAAGTGATCGCAAAAATATATGCCCCTTATAATGAAATTTATAATATATCTAAATTAAAGTATACTAGCTATAAAAAATGACGGAAAATATTAGAAATAATAATAATAGATTATATATTTAATTTTCTAAATTTAAATGGTTAATATACATACAACGAGAATAAAAATTATCTTTAACTTACATTTCAATATACTTTAAAAGTAGAACTATTGGTATTTAGATAACTATTTAAAAAGGCAAAGAGAATATTTTTCGAAATAGAATTAATTTTAATCAGAATTAAAATTATTTTATTTCAAAATAAAAAACAATTTAAATAATTTTAAGAAGATTCAACAATAATATTGTTGTATTTATAGAATTTAATTTTTTACTTAAGTTGAATTGTGACCCATATGAATTTCAAATTAAAAAATATTGACTATGTTTAAACTAAAACCTATATACCTAAAAAAACAATTTAATTATTTTTTCCGAAATTGATTAAATAAAATTTCATAAAATTTAATTTTAGAGCTTATTAATTGAAATTTTGGTTGAATATTTCATAGATAAATATGATTAAGTTAGCTGAAAACAAAGAAAATACGCTATTTAAAAATATTTTTGACTTGATGAATTTAATTCTCATTATATTTATTAAATATCGAAATAAAATCTACCTAAACCCTTAATATATCCTTATTTATTTTGAATAGGACTAAAAATCCCACCCTTTTTTTTAGTATCAAAGTAGTAATTTATAGATTATCAAATCCATTGCATAAAGAAATTCTGAATGCCTCTTATCATCTTCGGTGATTTTATTTATCATTTATACTAATGTAAAGATAAATTATGATTTTATACTGATAAGAACTCAGTATTTTTTCCATTAGCAATAGCTCTGAAAATGAGGCATATTTCACCCATTAAGTATATTAAACATTTAATTCACAAAATTAATATATTCAACAACATTCTAACTTTTTCTCGCGCCACCTATTCGATATTATAAATCTATTTTAATACAAAATCTAATATGAGTTCAATTCATATAAAATAATCTTTCAGATAAAATATACGCATTAAATAATAATATATTAGCGGAGGTAGATTTTTGATTTTTGATTAATTTATGATTTAATAAATTTAGTCATATATTTTTTTTATTTAATTATAATTTAATCGTAAATTATCACTTAATAGAGTATTAAGGGCTAGTTTATTAAGTCACTGAAATATAAAACGTGTAATAAGAATCAAAATAAGCTTTAATAATAATGGTGTGCACAAATCCTTTTTTTACCGATATTTAATATTTATCCCTGTAATAATACTGCTATATCCTCTCATTTTTCAAAAAAAATCGTTAAAAGTTATATATATATGTATATATTAAATTAAAATATTACTAAAAAATGGTTTATATTTGTAACTTTTTACTTACATCTATAATCTTTTATTGATTTTTCTAAAGTAGCACTTTTTAAATATATAAATTATCTTGAAAATTATTGCGTTTATATCATTAGGATTTTGCAAATATTAGAATAATTTTTTTAATTATGTTTCTTATTGGAGGAGAAAGATCTGCATAAATAATAATCATAATTTTTTTTAGTTCAAAAACCATAAAAAGTTCGATCAGAAGCCATTAATATTCTGTGGAGATACTCAAAAGATTTTTTCGGGCGAGTATGGTAGTGATGATTTTTTTTTTGTCTTTAATCTAAGAAATAAAACAAAAAAGAATTTAACAAACACAATAATGGAAAATTATAATACTGTCTTAAGATAAGTACATTTAAAAAATTATAAGTTATCAAAATAAAAGGTATCATGAAAAGAAAAATAATATAAAAAATTCTAAATAAACCTTAAATTTGGCAGAAATAGAAACATGTAATAAAAAATATGAAACAAAAAAAATATGAATTTAAAAAGATTTTATATTCAACTTAAATTGATTTTGCCGAATCTTTACCCTAAAAATCTTAAAATAATACTATTATTAAAAGCTATCTCATTTCAAGAGCTATAAGCTTTTTAAGTCTTGAAAAATGCGCAAAATTAAAAATAAATGTTAAAAAAACATAACAACTATTATTACTACTATTATTACTATTATTACTATTTGAGATCTAATATGATATAATATAACTTCTTTTCAAGATAATTTTTTAGACAGTAGATATGCACTAGATAATATATTTAAGGGAAAAAAAATCCACCAATTGAAACCAAGAGCATAAGAAATTACAATAATCTAAAACACATGTGAAAAAACACATTCATTCGCGATTAGTTCAATATGGACTCGCAAAATTTCATTTTTATTTTTATTTTTATAACATTTAATATTAATATATTTCGCTCATTTTCACATTATTTTATTTCATTTTAATCAATGAGAATCTTCGATTTGATTTCAAAATATAGTTTCGAATAATTTATTGTTGGAAATTTAAACACAGGGAACTATTTTCACTTCATCAAGGATTTTCCTATTGAAACTCTTTCATTTTAATTTTACTTACTCTTAAAAAAAATCCCAGCTGATCTATTTTTTTAATCATAATACCATTTTTAATTTTTTACCATTTTAAGTAAAAAAAAAAGGGCTTTCACTGATAATAAAATTTAAGATCCCTTTGATATTTCAATAATCAAGAAGATTTATATTAAAACTATCCATTATTTAGACTCCGAATCTAGGATCTTAAAAAAGAGAAAAAGAATTTTCCAAAATTTGAAATTACTATCCAATAGAGACGAATTTGATCGATACTTATATGAAAAAGAAATCCGATATTTGAAAACATAGATAAGGTATTAATCCAATTTTCACAATACATTTTTAACAAATTATAATTAATGGATATTTGAAAAAATAGTCAATATTTACAAAATATTTACAAAAATAGATAAATTTATAAAATATTATCAAAAATAGTCAAATACATTATCTGCATTTCTAATTTCGCGAATAAACGCTAACATATTCTTGATTGATAAAAATGATAATGCACAACGGATAGAGATTTAGGACCCGTTTTCACCTCTATTATTCATTGGCTCAGGCTATAAAGTGGGATAAATAACGATTTTTCCATAAATTGTATTTAACTTTTTGATAAACAACATTTGAAGTTTATTTGATATTTTTGATTCTCTATTATTGTATTTTTTAATAATTTTTTTAAATAATTTTTCCTCGTAATAGCTATATAATTAGTGTTATATTTTTTCCCAATAATGTATCTGTTTTACTAAAAAAAATTGAATAATGATTCTAAAAACGGATATTTTACTGCTTAAAACACTAAATTTTCTTTTTGAATAAAATATAAATAAATTAATATAAAATAAATAATGATCTAAGATTACACTTTTAACCTGATTATTTTGAGGTACTCAATTAAATTTAAGAGTTTTACTCCCTTAAAATAAAAATTTATTTATATATATAATTTCTATCTGTAATTTTATATTCGCTTATTGATAATGTCTGAAATTTTAGTTTCATTTTAAAATAAATAACTTTGACAAAACATGAGTTTATATTTTTGATGATACTGAAAAAAATATGTTGTTTTTTTTACCAATAATAAGATAGTTTGGAGTTTTGAAAAAAAAATTAAATGGTTTTCACCTTGTACATTCCCAATTATTATTTTTGAAAGTGGCCAATATCTCGATTTTTTTAAGAGTTATTCAATTTATTGAATAAAAAATCTTAATCAATTTATAAAAACTGTTTATATTAAGTGCCAAATTCTACTATTGGATGATGTCTTACGTTTTAGAATATTTATATGGTCTAATTATGAAATTTATATTTGTATAGATATTTGAAAGTTTTAAATTAATAAAATTTTCAGTAGTTGATTACATATGTAAATGTAGATGAATTATTATTGTGAGATTGGACCTGATGCAATGTAGTTTTAAATATTATGGAAAGCTAGTAAGCTGGGGATTTTTTATGTCCCTTCTTAGATCTTTAAAGATTTAAAAAAAAGTAAAATAATATTATTTCCATAATTAAAATATATCTCTATTTATTAATGATTGATTGCTGATTTTTGAAAAATTTAAGGATATTTCCTATAAATTTATTTCCACTAAAAAATATAAGATAGACTTCAGATTCTGTTTATCAAAAATTTAAATAAAATTTATAGAAAAGTGTTATTTATCCCACTTTATAGCCTGAGCCAATGAATAATAGAGGTGAAAACGGGTCCTAAATCTCTATCCGTTGTGCATTATCATTTTTATCAATCAAGAATATGTTAGCGTTTATTCGCAAAATTAGAAATGCAGATAATGTATTTGACTATTTTTGATAATATTTTATAAATTTATCTATTTTTGTAAATAGTTTCTAAATCTTGACTATTTTTGCAATTATCCCTATAAATAATAAGAAAATTTCATTTCTAACTCTCCTTAAAATAGTATGATGGATTATTTAATAATTTTAGTTAAAATTAATTATTATTCCTTTTATTTGAAGTGAAAAAACTAAAATTCTATTCTTTAGTCTCTTTTCCAAGACTAAATGATTCGAAAAACATGGATTGTGATTGTTTATACTTAGTAGCTAAATTATGCAAAATTGATGGAATTTTCAGATATCTAGTACTTAGACTCAAAACATAATTCAACGAAATAATTAGATAGGGATAATATATTTGCATTTTTTTTTAGATTAGATTCTTAAAACTTTTCAAATAAATTATTTTTTTCAAATTTTTTGAAATAGATATTAGTATCATATATGGTAAACCAAGATTTTTTTTTGAAAAAATTATTATTCTAAAAAAAAAGAATACGGATAAATGTTTTCTAAATAATATTTCATCCAATAGTAATTCCTTTAGCATAATTATCATTATTAAAAAAATATTTTATTATTTTTAATTTTAATTTCAATCTAATAAAAAGCTGATGTAATTATTTTTGTGGGTAATGATTAAAGCTTTCTAAATCATTACATTTTTTATTAGCTTTTGAAATTATGAGTATCACTCGAGATTAGAATTTGATTTTTTAAAAAAACAATTTTTCTTCGAATTTTTTGAATATGTATGATTTAAGAAGTTGCCATTATTAGATTATAATCCCTTTTTCACATAACCATCTACCAATTTAGGATCTAATAACAAATAATCTGGAATAAGGGTTTTTCTAGAAAAAATCCACCTGAATTTAAATCCATTAGATGTTTTTTATTGGATAAATTGTTTTTTTTAAAAAGTTTTAATATTATATCAATCCATCATAACTTAAAATCCAAAATTATTTAAGGGAGTATGATCTTATTTATATGAATTAATTTTAGGAATCTTTTAAAAAATATTTTTTACGAATAAAAATCCACTATTAATACCATTTTCATATGATTATATTTTAAATTGTGATGAATTCTTTTGATGTCCAGGTATTTTTTTAAAAAATTAGACTGTTTTTTAAAATCTGAATTTATATTCTCATGAATTTTGCGTAAATATCCTGTAAATATATCCAAATATTTTTTTAGAGTGACTCGTAAACCTGACATATTTCATAGCTTTATTTTTTTTATCAGTAAAAGCCGAAAGAAAAATATAATTAATTGATTAAAAATAGGAAAAATAAAAACTATTAATAAAAAAATCCTTAATATTTTTTCTGTTCTTGAAATTTATTTTAAAAAAATTTTAATGTTTAAATATCATAAAACTACTTCCCCTTTTTTTATTGACATTTATTTTTTTCTGAATTACTGTTACTTTTATTTTTATAATTTTTATTGTTGTTGTTACTGATATATAAATATATAATTTTTTATTAATAGATTTTCATCTTTTTTTGCAGCAAAGTAAGCCGATTTTCATTCGGTAATCGTTTGCTTTTAATTTTAAATTCCTGTATAAATCTCTCATATTTCACAAATACTATATAAAAGATATTTTTGACTCATTTTTTAAATTTAGAATAAGAGTGTTCCCGGTATTATTGACACAAAAAAATTCTAATTAAGGATTAAAAAAGTTTTATTGCATATGAAATTTATTAGTAAAGAATAATACTTTCTCCTGGTCAATTCGAAAAAAAATCAAAATGCAAAAAATAACTCAAACACCCCTCCATAATTACCAATTTTTTACCTTTAATTTAATCCTTTTTATTTTGACTATAATAAATAAGTATTGTGTTATTGCACTATGGATTTTTATACGGAATATATCCAAAAAAATTTAAACTGATATAGGAAATAAAAATTGAGTAGAAATTTTAAATTTAATAAAGCACTTTTCTCGGTGGAACTCTATATTTCGTAAGCTTTTAATAAAAAAAATTTCACATTAAAAGAATTTTTATTCTTTAATTCAAACACAATCCAGGCTTAATCAAACGAAAATTAATTAGATGCTTTATTTAAACAGAAATTTTTTGTTATTATTAATTAAAATTTTTATTTTAAAGGAGATTTTTGGAAAAAAAAATATTTTTTTTACTTTCTATTTATCTCAATGTATAAATTTTATTTCTATATATTCTATCATAAAACGGGAAAATTACACTATTTTTGGATTTTTCTTAAAATTCTATAATATAGAAATATGTTGTATTTTGAAGACGAGATCATCAAAATAATAAATAAAAAAAATATTGAATAAATAGTTTTAAATACCAAAAAGTTAGTTCAATGACACGTATTTTTATGTAATATTCTTTAAAAAACGATTTATCAATCTCTTAAGATTATTTATGAGAAATAAAGTACAAAATAAAATTTTATGAAGTAATTTCTTTTGTTAATAATATCTTTCAAAGCCAAAAAATACCTATTGTACTTCATGTTTCAGAATATATTTAAAATAAACATTTACAAAGATATTATACTTTCGAAAGAGAAAAGACGATGAAAAACAGTTTTTGGGGAGGGGCTACATAGTAAAAAAAGGTTTAAAAATAATTAAATAATTTTATTAATATAAATATATATTTTTCCATAGATTCAATATATATATATGAGTGAAGGCAATACGTTTGGTTTTATCGTACTTATATTTCAGGTGTTTTCACACCGATGGATTTTTTTTTATGGATTGAGGGGCAATTATTACAAAAAATAAACATTTTTCTCTTATGAATGTAAAAAAAATGCAATTTATTTTTAAAAATTTAATTTTTTTAGGTTATTTCTATTTTTTTTTGTTTACTGGTTTAATAAATTTTTATTCTAAAAACAAGTTTTTGTATGTTTATATTGAAAAAATAAACCCACGTATCTAAAAAAAGGGCCCATTTCTATGTAACACTCTATATTGTATCAATCTAATTTCCATAAAACCAAGATAAAAGATTTTTTCGTTAAAAATGGCTAATTTGAGTTTATTATTAAATATAAGTAGTTGGTAGAAATCGGCATAAGCTATCATTTCACTTAAATTGGAAAAAAAACTTGTTTTATAAAAATTTCAAGTTTTTTTTTTAAAAAAAACTTTAGTCTAAAAATAACTGATTGTATATTTTCATTACAAGATGTTTGGCTAGTATTCATCTAATCTGGAATGAACTTTTATACATTTTCTTATATGAGAAAATTCCCTCTAGTTTCTCTTTATCCAAATATTTATCCAATATCTTTAATTAACTTTATAAAATTTTCCAATACATCACTAAAAAACAATAACTGGACCTTTTAATGTTATAGATATAAATTGAGAAGATGAAAGTTAGCTCTAAAGTCGTTATTTTTGTCAAATTAAAAAATTAAATGTATTTTTTATTTGTTTGATATCTGTAAAATTTCAAAAAATAAACTCTGCCTACTTGCTAGACCTGATTCTACATTATTAAAAGACTTCAAAATGCAAAATTAATACAGATTTTACGATTATATTAATATATTATTTGTGAAATAGTTAAAAAAATAAACAACCGGTGATAAGATACAATTAAAATTGAAGATCTGATTTTGGACTTTCGAAGCGGTCAAATTCGCCCTTAAAATATCATCTAAACAAAATAAACAAAATATATAACTTAGCCATTTTTAATAGACTAATATTTTCAACAATAATAGTTCTTTTAACTATTCTCTGACCTTATAATATTTTTATTTAAATATTCTTTATCTAATATTTCACATAATAAATATTTGCCTTAATGGACAAATTCGAGGTATTTTATTCCTAGCTAATAACTTTTAGGACTGGCTAAAATTTCTAAATATAAATATTTTGGTAACTCCATCTAAAATATGTTTTATTACAGATTATTCACTGAATTTTAGAAACCTTTATTTAAATTAATTTTTTTAATCAAACTATTAATTACTTAATCAATAAAAACTATTCTCAAAGCACAATATATAAAGAGAGCTTTATAAATAAGCTAAAAAATTCTTTAAATTCTTTATTTTAATAAATCCACATATAAAATTGGAATTTTAAAGGTTTAAACCCGTCATTATATCATTGAAATAACAATATAACCCACTTTTGAAAATGAATTTAATTTTTAATATATTTGAAACCGTTTTATAATTATAAAACCCTAATCCCTTAAACTATTGATCCATTTTTCATTTATTAATAAAAAATCGAAGCTTTGATAACTTTTTCTTTTTATTTTTTATTAATTTTTTTGATTAAAATTCTATTTTACTGACTGAGTGTTAATGTAATCTATTTGTTTGTTTTTAAAACATAATCTACATATTCAAATTTGATTTGAGCACAATCTCTTAAATATTTTAGCAAAAATTATACATTTTATTTATCACTTTTAATTTTAAGATTTTTGTTTTTTATTTTTTTATGGCTATTTTCAAAAAATAATTGCCAATTTTTTTTTAAAAAAACAAATTTCAAGTTTAGGTTGATATCACTTTCAAGATGTGCCAGATTTTTCAAAAAAAATACTAACAAAAAATGCGAATTTTTTCATTCAATAAAGACTGTTATATTTTTAGAATATTAATATAAAGCTTTTCTTAATATGCGCAACTTTTTTTATACACTTAATTTTCTATAAGCTTAAAATTTAAAAATACATATATATTATAAATATTATCATAGATTATGAAATTAAGAGTTTATTAATACAAAAATATTTTCCTAAACTCATAACACAAAAAAGGAATATATCTAATAACAAATTATTTTTTCACCAATAATTAAGAGTTAAAATTTAATTGTTTGTGAGTGTAAAGGTTTTTTTTACTAATTTTTTATCTTTAGTGTCGATAATTTTCCTGTAATTTGGGTATATTTAAAAATAAATATTTGGTATTTTTAATTTCATTTTATTGGGGTATTTTTTTTATTATTAATCCTAAATTTTAATTAAAGAGATCATTCAGGCATATAACTTCTATCCATAACACACTAATTTTTTTTCTCTGAGCTCCTAAAATAATATTATATTAAGAATTTTTTTATAAAATAATTATAGGAGACTTATTTGAATTTTAAGATGCTTTTATTATAAATATCTTATTCCCATTTAATACTTACTGTTTTTGGCTTAATATTCATATCTCGAACAGATATTTTAAGATAAGAACTGATTATAAAAAATTTATTCTTCGTGCGTTAAAAATATGAATTATAATTCATACTCTGTATTTTTGAAAAAAAGATACCCCTTTATTTGGAAAAGCGAAAAAATACTTATTCAAAAACTACTTAATAGGAATATCACAAGAAATTTATTACAAAATAATTTAAAGTAGTTTTCATTATTTTGAAGAACTAAATTCCAAAAAAAAAAAAGAGAATATATACAGTGGACTTATTGAAGGAAACTGAAAAATAAAAAATAAAAGCTATAAAAATCATGGATTTTTCGGTCAAACTCACATATATATATGGCAGATTCTTTGAGATAACAAAATTTTTACTAGTAGGAGTTAAAAACTCCCCTTTGTGGGTGAATATGAATTATTAATGAAATTTCTGCTATTCACTGTGAGTATTATTTTAAAACTATGGAAAATTTTCGATTGTGGTCAATTAATAATAGATAAATTTAATTAAGAATAATTTTGGTTTAATTTTTAAGATAGAGATTTCTGGTAAAAAATGAAAGCTTACCAGTGTCTATGGAAAGATACCAAATATTTGGAGGTGAATTAAAATAAAAAAATATCGATAATTAGTTTATTATTTACCTATATTAGTTGTTTATGCCCTAAAAGAAAGGAAGAGTAATTATAGAATCATTATATTTAACTAAAAAAAAACGAAAAAAAAACCCAGCCCTGCTATTGAAAGTGAAGAACTAGCGAAAAATAGGAATAAAATTTGTGATAAGTTTATCTTAAAATGAAAGTCAAATTTTCATAATGTTAAATTATTTAATTATTTAATACTTTAATTTATAAATTAAATAAGTAGGAGAATTAGATTCGCTATGACAGTCAGTTGAATATTGGTGTTGATTCCATTGTGGCTTACAGGTACGGACTATCAGGAATTTAGATATTATTTTTTTTTGGGTTTCTTAATTTAGATTTGATATCGTTATATTTTCCAATAAAGTAAGATTTTCAGTGTTATTAGAAATATAAGCATCATTAAAATATTTTTTAGAGTACATTAAAATAAAATTTACCTGGAGATTTTGATACTATTGAAGATACATGGGTATTAAATATGGTTTTGGAGCCGTACTACCTCTACCTCATATCATGATTGAAGCCTTAATCCTATTTTGTTGTTTTTATTTTCATGTGATACTATAATCTATTTTTTTTAAATATCACAGAAATGGCTTCTAATTAAGTTGTGTCGATAAAAAAAAATTGGCAAAATTTGATATAAATTAAATTTTAAATGGTCTATTTTTAGTGACAGGAAGTTTGCAATGATGGAAAGTCTTGATATCATGCCAAATATATGTCTTTTGAAGCCTCCTATTTTTTAATTTAATCTTTAATTTAACTTTTATTTTGATTAAAATTATTTTATACAGTTAGAGAAATCGGAATAAATCGTACTATATATTCTCAGCGTATCAATAGATGGGAATATAATTTTTTATGTTTTTTAAATCACAAAGTTTTGCTTACAAAAAACTAATCATAAATATACTAAATAAACATTTCTATAAATAAATCAACTATTTGAGTTCGCATAAATACAATCTTTGGATTAAATAAAATATAAAATTTTTAATTAATTCATTTCCCTAATTTGAAATTATAAAATATATATCACGGAAAATAAATCAAACATTTATTATTGATTTATTAGGCGAGTATTTTAATATATTCCATATATTTAACACTAAAATTTGGCTCTTTTTACAAGATAAATCAATATTATTGCTTTTTAATTTCGACAAGTTTCTTCAAAAATCAACTAAATCATCATTCTGTCTTGAATTTTTGTTATAAATCACTATAAAGGCTCTATTTTTATTGGTGTTGATCGTATAAATTTAAAAAATAATTAGGCATAACACATTTGAAAAATAATATTTCAATTATAATGGTATTTTCATTTTAGGTATAAATGTTTCTATTTAGGCTTTAATAAAATTTGATTATACCAATAAGTTGTAGATCCAACCTTGGTATATAATATTTATAGGAAAAAATCGTCTTTACTACCAAATAATCTCTCACATATATATACTGAATTTTTTTATTGGATTAGGAAATACCTCTTTTGAAAAGTGATAAAGTTAATTAAAGCCTTAGTTATTTCCTACAGTTTCAAAGTAGCTTTCTGAAATTTTTAAGTTTTTTCTGTCGTTCAAGAAATTTACACATTTAATGATAAAATAAAATTTGGTTTAATTTTATTTTGTGCATATTTTTTTTCTTGGTTTTGTTATATATGAGAGATTTTTGTCAATACAAGACTTACTTTTTACTATGAAGACCATTTTTTATATTATATTTAGCCACTATAAAACCAATAAAAATATAAAAACTTACCAGCTCTAATAATTTTTCGAAAATTTTCAAACAGAAATCATCTTTCAAATTCAAATTGAATTTTAATTGATGTAACTATACTACATCGTAAATCCATATTTCCATACTAGAAAAGTGGAAAAAAACTTATAAGAAAGCGTCTGATTTCAAAATAAATCTCACAATATATAATTTTAATTTATATAGATTTTCTTTATTATTAAGGATTAATATATTGAGTGATATAATGAAGAAAGGTAAAAGGATTAATTAATAATGATAAAATTTTAATGCATTATTTATTTTCAGAGTCAAAAAACGTTTATTTAAAAGTAGTCAAAACTTAGATGATGTCTTATAACAAAATATTATTTATTTTCAATCGTTTTTGAAGCATTTTTTTTTATCATTTGGATTCCGGATAAAAAAATTTTATCCTTTATATACATCTTGAACATGGAATTAGTTTTCTTTTTATATTAAGCCCCTTTTTGATTGGTTTTATAAATGAATATTTTCATTTTCATTCCATATTTTTTTCGATAATTGGGCTCGCTTCTGCCTTACTAATGATTTTTAGTATAGTTTTACTAATATAACGCTTTAGATTCATTTAAACTGCTAATAAGCTTCTTTGAATATTAATATTTGTGAAAATTAACGTCTGAATTTTTTTTTCATTAAAAATTCTTTTTTGACTATAAGGACTCCATCAACATAATCGTACATTTTAAGCTTCTGGGAGTTCATTTATAAAGGTTGAATATATAATAAAAAGGTTTCCCACATTTCTTTCAGATTAATTATTTTTTATTTGAAAATAAATTTCTGTCATGTATAATTAGATTTTCATTTGCATGATATTTATTTATCAAGTAATTAAAATAAACGAACTTAAATTAAATTTTCAAATAATAAAATATTATAGTAATTTTTATCATTTTATGGTTAGAAAATTTCAAGAATTTTTTTTCTTTAATAAAAAAATACTGTAAAGCCTTAAAAATAATACTCTAAAATTAATATCAAAATTAGTGCTATTTTATTTTTTTAAAACATAAAAAATATTGGAAATTTATTATTTTTATAGCTAAAAGATTATTCTATCTTTTTTTAGTCTAAACTAAAATTTTTATTGAATTTCGTCCAATAAATGAGGAGTTAATGTGATTTTTCTTTTCCAGATTTGTTAACGGTTTTTTATACTATTTCTACAAAAACTTTCAAAATAGCTAACATCTTTTTAATTTGCTCTAAATTTAATCTAAATAATATATGCCATTCCAATTACCGGATTTTCCACCAATATTGGAATTAAATGCCTATAAAATTAAAAAATTTCTAATTTAACCAGCAATATCTCTCAATTTCTGTGTTTCTTCCCAAACACCCAATAAAATTTCCCGAAAATGATGCTCTATTTCCCAAAAATTCAAGATAAATTTCCCGAAAAATAAAAAATGATTTTTTATCAAAAAAAAAATTAAGAAAAAAATCGTTTTATCAGAAATAATTACATTATAGTAATAGTGATTTTATTTAGTCAAATTTATTCACAAATATTGGATTTTTTTTCGATCTATGGATTGATTTTCTTTAATACATGTTTAAAAACCTCCATAATTTTAATGATTCCATGATTTAATATTATTGTATCTAATATACTAAATATCTATATAATATATAAATTTTTTGCAAAACGGTAACTGTGGCATAAAAATAGGGGAAAATACACTATTTTTTATTTTTAAAGTCGTATTTGATAAGTTTATATAATATTATTTCTTGCCAAAATTTTTTTTATAAAAATAATTCGTTATTATTATTACATTTATACAATTTTTCGTCAATTTTTTTAATATGGAAATCTAAATTTGATTCGAAATGTATTTCCTGAACTCTATTAAAAATACATATAAATAGATTTGCATTTTTTTTAAATTTTTTATATAAAAAAAAGATAGTAACGGTGCATATTATATGTTTAACTCAAAATTTAGATAAAATATTGTATTTTTTTTCAAGCTCTTTCTTTAAGAAAATCAAGCTTGAAATTATTTACTGAGGGTCTTATTGTTTTTTCAGAAATCAATCGATAATTTAGACAGAGTTTTGCTTTGTTTTAACGGAGATAAAGTTGTTTATGTTAGTAATTTTTTTAATGAAGTGGAATTTAATTTTTACATTCTTTCAATTTAGATAAAATTGCACCAAATAGATCGCTATTTAATTTTATATCAAGAGGCTATGTTGTTTAAAAACAAATTTTATTCCAGGAGTTTTTTTTGACAATACTATCCTCATAAAAAAATATTGTTTAAACTAAAACAATTAAGATTATTTACTGTATATTTTGAAAATAAATAAATAATAGCTTGGATTATACCTTTTTTCAGCAGAAATCATCATTCGATCAATATTAATTAGTCGGTTTCTTTGAACTAATTAGTAATGAAAATTCATAGATATTTATTTATTTTTTGATAAAAACAATCAGGCGGAATAAATTTCTTAGTTTGCAGTATTCAAAAAAAAAAGTTAGTAAAAAATCTCATAGGCTGGTCAATATGGATTCTAAAAAATAAAAAAAACGGGATAAAAATTTTTTCTAATAAAATATTGGTATTTCTAACATTAATATGATTTTATCTCACACAAATATGTTTCAAACATCATATAAAATGTCTTTTTGATAAAAATTGTTTCATTATTTTCGGTTTAATGTTAAAATTTATAATTATATCAAACTTTAAATAATTTAAAGATCATTCATCGTGATGAATTTTAGTGGTTTTTTGAAGAAAAATCGATAATTTTAAACATTTTAAAGTAAAAAACTAGGAAATAAAAAAAGGATGAATTTTTCTAGCCACTTGGGAAGAAATGTGGCTAAAAAAGAATGTAATAACTAGAACAGAAATTCCCTCGATAAAATGTGATTTTTTATACAATATTTTTTATTCTAAGATTTTTTTTTTTTGATTTTTCGATAAATGATTTCATTTTTATTGGGAAATGGTATTGGCTTTTTGGGAAGAAGTTCCCATCATTGGGAGATCGATATGGTTAATTGGGAGGTGTTTTCATCTGATTTTTAAGTAATTCAAATATGTGTGGAGATTCCTACAATCTAATCTGAATCAAAAAACGTTAAATTTTAAAATTAAAAAATAGATAAAAAAAAACAATTAATTTATATTCTGTTTAAAACATAATACTGTTATACTGTTATCAGAATTTTGAATTGAATTGGACTAGATTTTTCATACTAGAGTTTGTAAGAATTAGCTTGGGACTAAAGAGGATTTTACAATTCTTATTTAAAGCCCCTATGGTTACTTGTAAAATTCTCTTCCATTATTGTTATTATGAAAGTTGTTTATTAACTCTTAATTGTTTACTTAAAAGTTAAACTCTATTTTTTCTACGCACAATTTTACGAAAATAACTAGTTTTGTAAGGTATTAACATTTTAAAATAGAGTTTTTTCTTCATTTTATTATGATAGCGTGTAAATTCCAACCTTAACAGAACTTTTGAATAACACAAGGTTTACATGTTAGAATAATATATCTATTCTTTATAAAAAAATTAAATGCAAATAAAATCTGGTACGATCATCCCATCACCCCATAGATTATTTTTTAGTTCGATATAAGGGACCAAAAATGAGAAAGATTACCGTTTTGTTAGGGGTTTATTGAAACAAAAAATGTTATAAATGGGATACTACTCCCCTAAGAGTGAAATACCTTGCCGTGGTTTAGGGGCTTAATAGTGTACTTTTCGAAGTACATCAAACTAAAATTTCACGCAGCGTTGTACTATTCTTGGTTGGGAGTAGTGGAGACAGGGCACAGCGATTCAGGGGACAGCAATTCCAGAGGAGGACCATCTAGAAACAGGAGGAACCGATCGTTTAGCACAACTGATACATAGGTTAGCGCACAAGTCCAGAGTTCGACAGTCAGACGGATCTCAGCGTCTAACAGCTACTTGTAGGAAAGCCATTTCGATCAATTCCACGTTTGGATAGGAACCAAATTTTATTAATCCTGTTAGAGGTAGGCTCTGACTAGGAGCTCAATAGCTTCAATGAACTGTTTTTCATTGACAAAGAGCTTAATTCATGACTGCACGTAACCTCAGTCATCCAGCCTACTTGAAGCAATGCCAGGGGGGGTCTTTCGGTTGGTAGATTGAACCCTTTTTCTGTAGGTACGCAGCCGGTAGTCCGGCAGAGGAGCTTATTGTAGTTAGGATAATAGTCTTTTCTATACGATTTTTTC
>LSSL01000048.1:0-11139 GCA_001953115.1 Smittium mucronatum | reverse complement strand
ATATATATATATATATATATAATATAATAATAAAATTAGTAGCAAATAAAGGCTTTATTACATCAAATCAGCTTATATCTATCAAAAAAATTTCAAGTATAATATAAAAATAAATAATCGTCTACAAAAAGTAATAGGTAAAAATATATACTAATATAGTTATTTTGACTGTAAAAATATTTTAAATCATTTAAATAAAAATAGATAAAATTTTTACAAAAAACACAATTAAAAATTCCGAAATTAATAAAAAAAAAATTTAATTAATAAAACAGGTTAATTTTAATAATTTTTGATATCTTTTTTTTTGTATAAGAACTGTTTATAATTATAGATTTAGGAAAAAATATTTATATACAAAAATACGTGTTTTTACAAAAAATTAGGCTACTATACACAAAATATGCGGTTATACACAAAAAAATTTTTTTGGCCAATAAAACCCCTTAAATACTCCGTATTTTCACAAAACACAAAACATAAAACATCTTTTTATTTGAAAGTTTTTTAAATTAATTATTATTCTGATTCTTTTTTATGCCAGACTATTTTATCTATAAAATAATAAGCCAAGCCGACATTCAATACTGTTTATGGCTATTTAAAGTTTTATTCAATAGATTTCATAATTTTTATGCACCAAAAAAAGAATTTTTGCATCCAAATTACCGATTATAACCACCTTAGATGTATATGGGATTTTATTTTAGATAAATGCGGTTCAATTAATACTTTAAAATTTCCTAATTGATTGTGCGGAAATTTTTATAATGAATTTTCTGCATCCAGACAAACCCAAATTTAGTAGCGTTGTAATAATTTATCGCTATAGAAATAACTTTTTTAAACATAACGATCAAATAAAAATAGAAATTGTATTTTGTGTATAAATACGGAATATTTAAGGTGTTTTATTGGCCAAAAAAATTTGTGTATAACCGCATATTTTGTGTATAGTAGCCTAATTTTTTGTAAAAACACGTATTTTTGTATATAAATATTTTTGAAAATATATTTATATCAATTATTTTAATAAATCTGGCTATTAATTTATGATTTTTTTCTTTTTCTATCAAAAAACATAAATATTTTATGAAGATTATTTGTGTTTTCATTAAATAAAAAAATTTAATTAAAGCACTATCAGGTAATTTTTTTTGCTGTTAATAGTTCTAAATAATAAAATTTTAAACTAAAATATTCAAGATTTTCTCACAAGGATATACTGTTTTTTAGCAAATATTATCAGAAAATTTGGATTGATAGTATAGAAATTGAAAAAGGAAATTATAAAAAATGCCGTAAATCACAAAAAACTTTAAAATATGGACAAATTTAGTGATCTAAATTAAAGTGGTTTAAAATAAGTGAATACCAAAATATAAATGTATTCTTTGTGAGGGCTTGGTAAGCTAACCATATGTTTGAGTAGAATTTCACTTTAATTATTACTAATTTTTAATATTTTAATTGAAAGATAGGTGGTTTCAAATAATTTTTTAATTTTATATTAAGAGATTATTTCTTAACATGAATTAGATTTAGTATTACATCTATTAACAGAAAATAGAGCTTAATTATATTTTTAGTCGACTTCAATATATATTTTTTGTTATGAAACTAGCCGTCTAACTTCTGTTATATATTTGTATTTTAGTATAAATTTTAGCAGTTAATATTAACTTTAATTTATTTTTCTAAAAATTATTTTCCCATATATTTTATTAAGGCTTTAAGTGAAATAAAAATGAGTAAAAAAAAAACTTATTCATTATTATCTAAACAAAAAATTTCCCCTAAAAAATTTCTATAAAGTAAAAAAAAAAAGATTTCCTCAACTGAAAAAACTGGGATATATTATTTGAGTAGTGATTTTTCTTTTTAGAATTTGAAGATAGTAATTCGATAAAATAATTGAGATATCATACAGCTTTCTTTTTTCCGATTAATCATTCCATTATAAGATTAAGTATTTACATAAAAAAAATATACAGATTTTAAAATAATTGCAAAAATAGTCGGGTTTTTAATTCCATTTTCATTTTCAGCGAATTGATTCACTGGTTAAATTTATCGTTTATCTATAAATAGTGCCAGTAAATAGGTGTATTCAGTCTATACTATATTCATTTAACTGGTTATTATTATCGAATTGGAGAAACATCATAATGACTCCAATTTTATTTAAAATTTATTTTGTTTATGAAAATTAATACACTAAACTAAATACAGATAGAAAATAGTGTTTTGCGGGTTTTTTTTCTTTTAAAAAAAGATTAATTATATTGAACTAAACAATACTATATTGATAAATGTTATTAGTTTAGATGATTCAATTTATCGATGAGATAAATAATTTCTGAATTTCAATTTTCTATCTATACATTTTTTTATTTTAAAGTAAATAAAAAGTTATAAAAACCAATTTAAAAAAATTTCCATCTATACATACTTTAACTATAAATGCTACAATCAGATTATACTTTTTTGACAACTTTTGAAAGGTTGGTTTTTTTAACATTTTTATTAATTCAAAATTTATTATAATCATTTGAAGAAGATTAGAGATATATCTCAATAATCAGTATTAAACATGAATCAGATAAATATTAACACTCCAACATAACTAATAATTTATTTTATGATTATACCGCTTCCTGGATTCTTAAGTAGCTGGTTTTCCAAAAAAAATGTACATTTGAGGCTTTAAAATACTAAATATAGAGATCCATAACCCTTCCTGGAATGTTTGAAATTTCTTTTTTTATTAAAATAAACGTCTTGTATGTATAAATAGCATTGAAATTTATAAGTAGGTGTATTAAATCATATTAAAGACACATATAATTATGATTGAATTTTACCGCAATTAGTTATAATGCCAATAAATTACGGCTTGGATTTTAATAAGAAAGTATTAATGGTTTTCATAGTTTATATGAGTGGGAAATGTTTATATTATTTTTAAAATTCACTTAACTAAAGTTGGTTTGCTTTTAAAATTTTTTTTTTTTTTGAGTATTTTTCTGATTTTTTTTCCAAAATACGTGTAAAAGATAAAGAAAGGCAATAAAAAATACCTCAATTAACCCAAATTTCGAAATAATATGCATTAGTATTTTATTAGATTGTGATTGTGATTTTGATTGTAGTTTTAATGATAAATAGAATAATAAAAACGAAATGATATCTCTAGGGGGGGGGGGGTTTCAGAGCATTAGAAATATAATATAACGAAAAAAACTTATAAAAATTCCTCTTTTATTAAATAGATTAATCTCTCATCTTACTAAAAAAATAAAAAAAATATGTATAAAGTTTCTAATAAAGAATACCCTTTATATCCCAATTAAATGCTAATAGAATAATAATGCGTGAACATAAAATAAAAACTTTAAACAACTGTAAAAAATTTAACCTTTGTAAAGAATTGAAGATAATTTGGTACCTCAATCGCTTTGAAATCTATTTAAAGTTTATTCTCTAATCATTCTTTTATTTTGATACGGATTCCACTATTTTTTTGTCTTTTCTAAAATATATTATACTGTTTTTTTATAATATCTTATTTTCGATAAATAAAACAGCTTTTAATTTGGTTAAGTATATTTCTGAGTACTTTTGAAAGTTTTTTCGAAGATAATCTTGTTTGACTCAATCTAATTAAGTTTTTTAAAAGAAAAATCAAAATCAAAACCACTATTTTCTATCTATATTTCAATAAGTAATATTAATTTTCATCAACCGAAATAAATTTTAATTAAAACTAGGGTCATTATGACATTTCTTCAATTTTGATTATAATAAACAGTTAAATGAATATAGTATAGACTGAATACGTCTATTTGCTGGTAATATTCATAGATCAAAGATAAATTTAACCAGTGAATCCATTCGCTGAAAATGAAAATGGAATTAAAAACCCGTCTATTTTTGCAGTTGTTTTAAAATCTGTATATTTTTTGCTAATAACCCAAAGAGATATCTGCAAAAAATTTTCGGCTATATAAATAAGTTAAATAGATAAAACCGAGATATTCAAAAGATGTAAATCGTTACATTTTTAGATTTATATCATTATGAGAATTTTTATGGCTGAAAAAAAAACATAAGTTCACTTCAAAAATAAATAATTAAAACTATTAATAATAGATAATGTTTTCGAAATCAGATATTATATATATATATATATATTTTCTACCTTACTAATCAGAAAATCAGGGGTGAAATAATCTTTAGTTATTTTTGTGAATAAATCAACTAGATAAAATAAGTTTAGTCCAATTATTAATAAAGTGAGTAGTCTGGATGTTGAAAGCCAAGGCAAATAAATTTATTTTTTAGATATGATAACAGTTAAAACAAAAATCTAAAAAAAAATTTAGTAAAGGTTTTCTTTAATAAGAAAATGCTTAATTAAAAAAGAATCTCTTAAATGATTAGATAATATGATTCAGAATTTTAAATTTTTAAATGAATCCAAATTTTAAAAATAAAAAAGTGCATACAGAAAAGTTAAAAAAACTATATATATGGAAGATTCCCTTAGAGAGCGGAAACTTTACTATTAATTTTTTACTATTTTTATTGGGCTGATTTTTTTAATAATTCAAGTATAGCCAATAGTATGCACATTAAAAAAAAGTCTGGTCTTCGAAAGAATCTCCCATATAAACGAAGAGATTTCATAATACATATTTTTTTTCACATCCTGATTTTCTTGGTAATTATTGGTTGAATTTAAAATAAGTTAATTTTTTGAATAGAAAATTTTCAACGAAATGATAAACTCTTAAAATGGTTGGCTAATAAAAAAAAGAAAAAAGAAAAATATAATTCAATGAAAATGAGTAAAGTTTAAGTAGATCAAAAAAAGAAAAAAAAATCCAAATTCACATTATTAAAAAGCATAATTTTTTTAAAGATTATTGATTTGAATGCTAACTTACTAGAATTTTAAAATTTTTGCAGATAAAAAAACAACTCTTTATAGAGATTAAATAATTAAAAATCCGTAAATATAAAATAATTTATCAGAACTTTTTCGTAAACACTTTTTTCTAAATATTAAAAAAAGATAAGGAAAAAAAATCTGCAAATCTGCAAATCCAGTATGATTGAAAGCTGAGTATTATGGTAATTAGAAAAATGGCTAAACAAGTTCCTTAGTACATTAAGATTAAAATCATATTATTTAATAATTAAAATTTATAAATACAATTAATTTTTTATAGAAAAAAAGAAATTATAGATCAAGGGTTTACTGAAAATTTTATTGATGGATGTAAAAAAATAAAATCCAAATTAGTTATGTGAAAATAGTATCTAAATAAAACTATAATCATAATAAATATGGATTTCTTTTCATTAATAAAATTCTCTATAATTTTTTTTTATCGAAATTAAATAAGATTTATTAAACCAGAAAAAATTATCATATTTAATAGGTTTTATTAAGTAACAGAAATTTATTATAGAAAATATAACTCGAATTTCTCCAATATTATATATCTTTTCTTTCTCTAAAGTAAAATTTATTAAAACAAACAGTAAATTATTTAAAACGAATTGAGTAAATTAGAGATTTTTAAAACTAAACTTAGACACAGTAAAATTAATAAAAGTTTATAAAATAAAATAATGGTAGTTAGATATATATATTAATATTAAAGAATAATCTAATTGCAGCATTATCAAAAATAAATAAAATTAAACTATGGTATACTTTAAAAAACCCATTAAATTAGTTGCTAAATACACAAAAAATTTGATACACAAATAAATATGAATGAAAAAGAATCTTTGACGTGGATTTAATATATAGCATATTATTTAAAAATTAAAAAACAGCTCTTTGATTTTTAGCACTTTTTCAAAGAGTTAAAATATATTTAAATTTTTAAAATGGGCAAAAAAAGTTTTTATTTTTAAAGAGAATAATTAAATATAGTGGGTCTTAGAAGTCTAGAAATATATATTTCTTGTTTGAAATTCACTTTGGAACTCAAAAAAAATTATAATTTAGTTTGTGTGTTGATTCTAAATAAATCATATAGTTAGATATTTATTTAGCAAAAGTCACAAAAATCTTCTTTTTTTAAATATAATTTATTAGATGTTTATCTATTGGTTAAGATGTCGAAAAAGGATCTAAATTTGAATATAATTCATTTTTATCAGGATATAGAGAAATGGAGCCACATTTTTTAACATTAAATGATAAAATGAAATAAAAAATAATTTATTTTCTGTTACAACATAGGATCTCAGCTGAAAATGATTTTTATTTTTAAATTTTTTATATAAGTTTAACCATTAATGTGTTTTTTTTAAAAAAAATTCGATTGCTAAATGGTTTAAAAAGCTGTATAAAAATCAGAAAAAAAAAATAACGAGGTGGAAATATTTATAATTTACTCATCAATACTAACCAATCTTTAGCATATATATTTAAACCAAATGGTTTTCTATGTTTTATCCTATTTTTACGATTTATAAAATACAAATAAAAAATGGGCATATTCTGGATACTTTTTTTGAAAAAAAACATTTAAAAAAAGTTATGTTCAAGCAGAGATATAATAAAATAATTTTTTTTTTTAAATTTTTTTTTAAATTTTTGTCAAGATTTGATATTCTAAAGGTTTACATAGCGGAAATTCTGATATCAAAAAAGAAAAATCATAGAGTTTTCACAATTCAAACTTTTATTTGCTTAAGTTTATTGGTATTGTAATGCCATTCCTACAAAATAGTATATTTAATTCAAAAAAGATTCCATTAAAAAGAACTTTAATAGATAAAAAATCATATTGGTTCATGGGTAAAAAAATGTTCTCAAGATTTGAAAAAAAAGCTGGTAAAATTATTTTTAAGCAGAGCTAAGTTTTTTTTTCTTCTATAGGAGTCTTTAATAAGAAAATAAGAAAGACAAATTATCCATACAAATTCGGTCATTGATACATATTTTTTAAATAAATTGAATTTTGTTTTCAAACATCAAATCAACAAAATGGCTATTAAAAACATAATTAAATCATTTTAATAAAAATCAGTTTTTATAAAATTGGCTATTTGCATTTGTAGAAAAATGATCGCACAAGCATATATTTGAATGTATAAATATGTAGCTACAATAATTTTTTGATTTTAGCATAATTCTTCTATGAAACCAATGGGCGATAATCCATTGAGATTGTAATCTTTCATTTCAATGATTTTTTTTACTCTCCATTAAATGTTTATGGGGTAATTATTAATATAATATATATTTTTTAAATACAAAGCTTCAAGTTGACGCAATATCAATTTTCGCGAAAGGTAAAATATTTTTACGCGATTTTAATTTTAATATCGCGCATTTATCATTCGATATTAATGTAAAATACTGACATGGGATTTCAAATAATATAAAAACAAATTTTTTTCATATTTGATTGTTTAAAAGCCCGAAATCAACAATAAAAAGCATTACTACTATTTTTAAAATCTCTTGAAGCTTTTCTAAAACAAAATATATATTCAATTTTATTTAAAAAAACTCCTCGTTTTGATAAGAATAATAAGGGCAAATTTAGGATGGGATTTTCTTGAATTCACAGAATCTTCGATATGACGACGTGTCATCGAAAAAAATCATTAAGAATTTAGAGACGATAAAGATCTATTTAATCAAAAACAGAAGACCTTCGAGTTGGGAAAAATTACCTCCCATAAAAGATAATAAATTAAATGTGCGCCTATTGGCGTGATCTTTTTGGGTAGACCTTTTTCTACTAAAAGGACCGCCATGGATAATTGCAGCTATGAGTTAAGCTCTCACAACTCATCAAACTTTTAATATTGGGGGCTGTTGGGGAATAAGAGATCGAGCCTGTTGGAGTTTTATAGTTTAAGCAGATGTATAAGATCTGTCCAGCGAATAAAATGCAAATAAGGCAACATATGTTACTTTCGGGCAAATAGCTGAGCCGAACAACACGGCCATCTAATTATCAAAATGATCAAGTCCCAAAAAGGGGAAATTTGAGGTAAATAATTCGACATGAGAGAACATAAAGGCCAAAAGAATACTGTTGTTATTGGATAATAGGTGGCTTGGCCTTTAGATGAATATCAGAGCGCAATAAGCCAGAGAGGCCCTGACAGTGAGTTAATATGGGCGAATTATATTGATTCTAGACCCATCGAGAAACCAGCGCTTGATATTAATTGTCGTATAAATCGTACAAATAACCATAAATTTCTAATTTTTGATACATTTTATCAGGATATCAGCGAAAGAATATTATCACATGTCTTGTTGAAAAAAAATAATAAACCCTAACTCAATTCACTGGTATTTTCGGCTATAGATTATTTCTTTATAAAATTTTAAACCCATTACCATTTTTCTTTTACATCAGTTTAGCATTTTTAGTATAGAATGTTGTTCATCGGGCTACTTATAACGCTCGCGGGGTTTCTATCTCGATCCCACTCCTTCTATCTCCCTGGGATGGCCCCAGTAAATTATCTTCCAGGTGCAAAAGTGGATTTACAGGTTAACGCACTTGTACCGACAATAGATTCGAAAAACAAAATCAATGCCATAGTCCCCTTCGGGTTTTATAATAAGAATTTCTATTTTTGTAAACCAGAAGAATCTCCGAAAAAAGCAAAATCATCACTGGGAAGTGTATTGTTTGGCGATAGAATCTACGACTCTTCATTTATGGTACGTTATATTTACAAGTACATTTAACTTTCTTAGGGGTCACTTTATTCCTGCTTCTATTTGTTAATTCTTACCTATCCCACGCCTCTTCATCTCTTCTTTTTAGTGATTTAATAATAAATCATTATCTTTTTCTTTTTTCTCATATAGATTTATATGAAAGTAGAAAACAAATGCCAACTGTTATGCAAATCAGAAATACCCGAAAATGGAATTGAATTCATCAGCAATAGAATTAAAGAAAACTATAGAATGAATTGGCTTATTGATGGCTTATCTGCCGCACAAAAAATTGAAGGCAAAGAAGGTCTAAGTTTAGGGTTCCCTTTAGGTTATGTTGAGAAAGATGCCGTATATCTGAATAATCATTATGATATCGAGGTTCATTATCATACCGTAAATGATATAAACTATAGAGTCGTCGGTGTGTTTGTAACTCCCAAAAGGTGCCAAACATTTCCCTTTTTTAAAAATCTCTATCATTTATTTCATTTAATTATTAATTCTTATTTTTTAAAAAACAATTTTTATATTACTTGTAGCAAACAAACAAAGATGGACTCTTCGTTAAACATCAATTGCGATACAACCAAACCTCTATTACTAAAAAAAGGGAAGGCCCAAGAGGTCCTATATACCTATAGTGTTGTTTGGAAGGTAAATTTCTTATAATAAAAAAATATGTTATTTTTTCAATTATTTTCTGATCTACAGCTTTTTGACCACATTATTAATTAATGGAAAATTTCGTTATTTCTTTTTTCGCGATAAATTTCTAATAATTTTTAATTTTTACATTTTGCCAAGAACTCAAGCGTCACTTGGGCCACTCGATGGGATAATTATTTGCTCATCAAAAACTCTTCTGTACATTGGTTTAGGTAATTTATGGATCTTTTTTAATAAATTCCTTACACTTTACTCAAAGAGTTTATATATTTTACTAAATTCTCTATTTTTTTATTAAATATTTTCTTATCTGCAATCTCAGTTTGATTATCTCAATCGTTGTTACTTTGCTTCTTTCGTCCATGCTGGCATTCATGTTCTCTCGGCTTTTAAGCAGCGACTTTGCTAGATACTATCAAAATCAAGATGATGCCATGTCAGAAGAGTTTGGGTGGAAACTTGTTCATGGAGATGTATTTAGACCCCCTCAGAATTTGACCTTATTGTGTGTATTTATTGGCAGTGGATATCAGATATTCTATATGTTTCTGTTAACATTATGTAATCAAACCTCATTCCTTTTTATTCCCATTTTATCTTTCTTCTATTCTTTTCATCATACTAACTATCATTTTTTAAGATGTCTTTTTATTTTCTCGAGTATACTCTTACTAAGGAACTTCTTAGCATTCAAACTAAAACATTCTTTGCCTTTGTGATTATAGTTTTCGCCCTTTTAGGCTTTTTGTCACCATCCAGCCGTGGGTCTTTAGCGAATGCAGCATTTGGATTGTACATGCTATTTGGATTTTCATCTGGATATAACTCATCTCACTACTTCAATTCATATGGGGGAACCAAAAAAGCCCGAAACACAGTTTACACTATCTTCTTTATCCCTTTGATTGTGTTTGGATCTGTCATCGTTTTCAACTTTATTCTTCTGTCTAGAGGCTCATCTTCTGCCGTTCCAGCTTCTACTCTATTTGGTCTCACTTGTATTTGGTTCTTGGTTAGTATACCTCTTTCTCTCATCGGCTCGTATTTTGGATACAAAAAAACAGTAAGTTTATTTTTTATTTAGATAATCATACTAAACTTTGATTTTTTTTTTTTACACAATCTAAACTTTGATTTTTCCTAAATAATGCTTGATTACTGCTTGAATTTAGCAATTAATACATAATTATACTTACTTTTCTTTTATGTCTTTTTTGAATAGAAATTCTTACCCCCCGTTCTAACCAACCAGATACCTCGTCAGATTCCTGATAAGCCCTGGTATCTCAGACTCCCAGTAGTCATTTTAATAGGAGGAATAATCCCGTTTGCGGCCATTTTCATTGAACTGTACTATATAATGCACAGCTGGTGGTTCCATAACATTTACTACATGTTTGGGTTCCTATTCATTGTGTTTTTGCTATTGGTTGCGATATGCGCCGAAATATCTGTACTAATGGTGTATTTCGCTCTTTGTTCTGAAGATTACAACTGGTGGTGGCTATCTTTCTTTGTTGGAGGCAGTTCAACCATATATGTGTTTTTGTACGGCATCATCTTCTACTTTTCTTCGCTAAATCTGAGCTATTTCAGTGGAACTATCCTCTATTTCGGATGGTTGTTTGTTGTTTGTGTCTTATACTTTGCATTTACGGGGACTATTGGATTTATAGCATCTCACTATTTTGTCCATAGAATATACAGAACCATCAAGGTTGATTAAGCTCGCCACTCTTTTTTTTTTTTTTTTT
>LSSL01000047.1:48354-65282 GCA_001953115.1 Smittium mucronatum | reverse complement strand
GAGCTTATTGTAGTTAGGATAATATTCTTTTCTATACGTCTTTTTCTTTTTTTCATATTTTTTTAGTATGGTTTTTAATGATTTTGTCTTACAATAAAATTCTGTGATACAAATATGTATATATGTATATATATATATAGAAAATTATTAAAAACGAATCTTTCCCGAAAAAAAGGTTTAGAAAAATTTCAAATAACTCCCCTCCGCCGCTCTAGTAGCTCCATACCTTCTGGGAATTGGTTCAAGGGGGCTAGAGATTCTTTAATACCTTCCAGAATTAATATTCTAGCATTACTAATACCACAAGAATATTGGTTGTTTTCTGCACAACCATAGAGAGCTTATTATTTTTTTTATTAATATCCAAACCCCCAATTTAAAGATTGTGAAATCTTGGACATTTTTGGAGTCAACTGTATTCCTCTAACTAATTCTAAAAAAATAAAACTTTTCGGGCTCTAAATTATAATTTTAACATTAAACTTTAAAAAAAAGTTAAAACAAAAATATATAGAATTGGCGATAGCAATCATCTTGAGATATAAAATACCACTTGTCTTGTATAGCCCCCACTATCGGCTCGCAATTTATTTGCACTAATATATATATATATATATAGAATTCGGTAACTGAGGTAAGTCTTCAAAAATTTCCAATATTAAGTAGCTTCAATAAATTGGAATAAAATTATTAAATTTATAAAATTAAAGTGTAGTAAATTATCTAAATACGAAAGAAAATACTTTATTAAATTTTTTTATAATGTTTGAATGTACTAAAACCCTGCTGAAATAATAGCGAAAGAAAAAAAATCTATCTCTTTCTAACAGTCATGTTATTATACTGGGGCGCAGAAACACCAACCTTCAAGTTGTTGGTAGTTATATCACCATGGTTATAGCCAGGATTTATCAACATACCTTGACCTTGGCTATTATATGAAACCCCCCCAGGAAGAAAAACTGGACTAAAAGAAATGTTATTCTGATTAGACAACTGCATCTGTTGGAATGCTAGCTGCATTTGTTGGAACTTAGGAGTTTGGACGTTTTGGTACATGCTTTGTTGAAACTGAGGACCAGTATTTTGTGTTTGGGGAGCTATTATCCTAGAGAACGTGGGGATAGACATCGAATTCCGTATCGATTTCGAACCTAGCGTCCTTCCGAGGTGTTGCGAGTTCAGAAGTGTTTGGTTAAGCTCTGCACTCATAACCATGCCATTATTATTTGATAAGGTTAAATTTTGCTGACTGGCGGAATTCATGTTTACCATGCTAGGAGTATAGCTTTGGCGCATGTAGGTCTTATTTTGAGCTTGGCTTGGATACAATGAGTTATAGAAAACATTTGGTGTTGCTATATTGTTGGGTTGAAAGCTTTTGGTTTTTAATGTTCTGCTGCTTATTTGTGGGGTAGCAATATAATTATGTTGATGGTTATAAATTTGATTAGGTAACCCCCCTTGAACATGATGCATGCCCGTGTATCCTAAATTGAATTGTGATGCTACATCTTGATCTCTCCTAAGTGCATTTGGATTTATTGAAATATTTTCTGAGTTGGTGCTATTTTCGATATTATTTTTAATTTTTAAGCTTCCATGGTGAGTTTCTGTTAGAATTTCTTTTTTTTCAACTTCATTTTTTCCTATCAACGCATCGTTAGATGTTTTTCTGCTTTCATCTAAATTGCAGTCTACTTCGTTATGTTTGAGAGGAATTCGCTCGACCCTCTTGCCTCTTTTTTTAACTAAATGATCTACTGGTACAGATTCTTCTGTTAGAGGAATCTCTAATGATGCATTGGGGTTATTTGCCATTATAGTAGTTCGGGTAATCGGCTCAGCTTCTTCAAAGACGTTCTCGCATTTATTTTTTTTGAGCATATTTAATTCAGGGCTTAATGTAAAATTTTCTTGTGTGTTTTTGATGTCTGAGAACTGTTTTGCAATAATAGACATTTCTGAAACCTTCTTTCTAAGTTGCTTCTTCCCCAATTCACTAAGACTGTTAATATCAACGAGTGATTGTGAGTTTCTTATAACTTGATAAGGCTTCTCATCCTTAAGTTTTTTCATGTATAAATCTAAGTCATCTAGTGACTTGAAAATATCACTATGAGAATACGATCCATAATATGAGCTTCTAACGTTTGGATAGCAGGGAGTTAATGGAGATTCAAAAACTACTGATACAGTGTGATTAAATCTGACCTTTTTGCGATTTAAAGATAGGTCTGTGTATCCTGTTTTTGGCTCACTCTCACCATAAATATATCTAGTTTTAGGACAGCCTTGGGATGAATATTCGTTCTTCAAGCTAGATTCAAGTTTTGATATTTGGTCCTTCAGCTTTTTTAATTCTTTTAGCTTTGATGACATTCCACTCAAATTTCCTGAGCTAATGTATTTCCTTTCTTTCTGGGCTATTTTCTTCAAGATTTTTTTGTTTAGAGTGAATAAAGACTCATCGCTATCACTGCTACAACCGGAATGATAATCGTCATTATTTTCTTTTGACAAATACATACCTTGATTTCCATGATTTTGGTCAATATCATCAGACTCAGCAAGCAATTCTCTACCATTAGAATCAGTTGAATCAGAATGAGAAGTTTCGTACTGAACATTCATTAGTTGACTGACTTTCCCCCCTGCCAAATGCGATGAATAATCTTCTTGCGCAATACCATTTGCTGGAAATACATTATTGGGGCTTGTGAGAGGGTAATTCATAGGTGTATCAAGTCTAGAATTAATGTAATTATTCCTTTGGTTAATAATGCTAGCATCCAATTCTGCTGAATTGTTATCATCTTGTAATGTAGGGTACGCTGGCTTGTACAATTCTCCGGCATTATTAATCTTATACTCACGTAAATGCCTTTCTCTCATTCTATCATAAACTTTATTTCTTCTTTTTTCTTCATTTTCCTTTTTTTTAATCATTTTTACCCTTTCCAACTCTTTTGCAAGTCTAACTTCCTCCTCTTCAGCTAATTTCTTTAACTCTTCGCTGAATTTTTTATTTTTTCTCATATCTAAAGGGAGAGATTCGTCATCACTATTATCGTTTGATTGTGAAATATTTTCCGCTTCATCGGTATTTTTTGAGGCGCTATGAATTGGATTATTTGGGGTCTTTCTTTCTGTGTTTTCTATAAAAGCTTTATGTTTATCTGATGTTTTCTTTCTTACAAGACCAAAGATGAAAGATTTTTTTCTACTGTTTTTTATTGTTCTCTCTTCATGGTCTCCGTTTTTGTTCGACATTATCTCTGTGTTTCTATTGACCGGGGCATTTTTCAAATAATCGGCGCTACTTACGATTTCATCCCTTGATGTTTTTTCAACGAGATCAGATTTTGGGGAAATCCCTTTCTTAGTATCCTTCTTATCAGAATATGACACCTTAATGTCGGAAAAATCTTCAAATGTCTCCATTTTTAATCTTGGGGAGTCGGTTTTATCATTTTCTCGATATATTTCAGAGATACCCTTGTTATCCCAGTCGATTATACTACTATCAAAATAAAATTCGCTGTTCAAAAGATCATTAGAGATTTTTGGAGATTTTTCTGCGCCATTACTGTAGTTAAAAATAGATTCGGATGTAGTGTTTGGATCGCTACCGTCATAAGCATCGAAGTAATGGAAGCTTTTATGGGCCCTTATTTTTGAGTGGAAGTTATCATCAATAAGTCCTTTTCCTCCATGGGTTTCCGATGAAGATGTATCCTTACGGTTATCAAAATGTTGATAAACGCTTGTTTCGGTTGAAGATAAGTTAGAGCTTTCTTGAGATCCTTTACCAGTTATTTGTCTCCAACTTTCGTCTTTAATATTTTTGTTGACGTTAAACACCTCCTCAAAATCGCCATAACCACCTTTGGGGTCAAGCTTTGATCTAAACCCGGTACCGGAGTCGTTTTTGTGCTCTAATCTGGCACCGAGACTGAAATCTGGTAGACTTGATTCGGAAGAAAACCCGTCACCCAGCCTAATAAACGGCTTTTTAGAATTGGAGATTTTTTCATATCCAACTGCTTCAGAACTACTCAGGATATCCGTCGGTCCCTTTTTGTTTTTAGTGTTTGCTTTGGAAGTATCTTTCAAAGTTTTTCTTCTGACACTTTCAGTTACACTAAACTCACTTTCACTGTTTGATATTTGGACTGTTCCGACCATTGCTCGAGACTTTTGGCGTCTAAAAATTGATTTGATTCCCATTTTTCCTGTTTTAAAATCGATATTTCACTTAAATTTGGGGAAAATAACAAAAATTGATAGAAATTTAAAATTTTGGATCGGAAAAGGTTAACAATTAGACTTAAAAATCTTAAAAGCTCGAAGAATATTGAACCAGGCGCTGATATTAGTTGAGAAAAGGGTTATATATCCTGGTTAGGTATGGGGATCTAATTTTGCAATATTTGCTATGAACCTTCTAATACGCTTTAAGAATCTAAATAACACCTTATAAAAGATGGTTTTAATGTATAAACTTTCAGTACACTATTAGAAACTTCGGATTGGTTTGGGATTCTAAGTAAAGCTGGATCATAAAATAGGCAAGTAGAGGCAGATCAGTATCCCTATATTATAGAAAAGTTATCAGGTCTAGCTAGTGTAAAATAAAAGAGAGATATATAATGAGCATAGTCCAAAAAGACGTATAGTAATAAGTGTACATAGTTTGACATTTAAAAATGACACTATATATATATATCAAAAATACTAAAAGTCAAAAAATTGAATGTCAAATTAGTGCCAAAAATAGACATCCTCCTTGAAATCCAAATGTTCAATTACATTTTAGCATTTCATACACACAAAGCTTATTTAATGCCCACACCCCAAGAAAATTTTGAATGAGTCTATTTATATGGCATTTAACTCCATCAAAAAACTTTGATTGTATATCTATAAAAATGGCTCAACAATTGGATAAAACCGACTTGAAACAAAAGAGAATATCATAAACGGGATATACAATGGTTCAGCTAATGGAAGGATGAAAAAATGTTAACTATAGGTCATTACCCCATGCCCACATTGTTTAATTATGTGGACACGGTTTCCAATAAAATGTGATCAATAGTTTACTATCCGCTAAAAGGAAAAGTGTTGGAATTTGACCAGGGAGAAGGTAGAGTAATGATGGTTGGCAAAGCCTTAAAATTTCTTTTAAGCCCGATATAATTGATATAGATTAATTCAGACCATACGAAAAGAGGTGATATTGGCATTAAATGTATTATCTCCACATTTTCAACCGAATGCTCTCAAAAAACAATTGAACATTATGGTTTTATGGCGATCAAAACAATACCACCCAACTGTAAAATATTGAAAAATAAGGAGGAGTATTCAAGTTCTACGATTCTCGATACCCACATTGTGGGATTTAATTTCTGAAGTAAATAATTTTAGAATAATGAGATTTTATTTTAGGTTAACTAAAGTGTTATAAAAAGGTTATAATATAGCGAGTTTGTTCAAAATATGATTTTCTTTATCACAACATGGGGTTTTAAGCCAATAAACCAAATAGAACATCTAGAAAGTAGATCGTGCGCTCTATTCCTGAATTCATTTGGAATAAGATCGTCACGACTCTCTCTCTGCTCTAATTCTGGGGTAAACTTTAGCAATATAATATAGAATATTTTAAATTTGGCGATATTAAGGTGGATGAAACAATAATGTTAAATCTGGTTTTCATGTTGATAAATATTGGTTGCTGAGTATGAATAAAAAGAAAGTAATTATCGTTCAACTTACTGCGTAATTATAGAAGCTGGAAATCGATGATAAGACGCCTGTGTTTATTTTTCGAGTTTTTGAAATAGTTTATCGGATGAAAGGAAATTATTTTAATGTGTAATTTGTACAGATACTTAACAGTCAGAATTCGGGATTTATTGGAATTCTTATATTATCTATTGATATAAAATAACCTCCGAATATATACTTTTCTTTGTACCATCCAATTCCATTTTCTTATCCTGTAAAACAAGTCATTATTTCACTACTGGTCCTTACTCAAATTTAAAACCTCAAAATTTGACAGTGGAAATTCATTTAACATTGTAATGTACTAATTTATTTAATAATTTCTTATTATGAATGAGTGTCAATATTAGGTAATAATTACAACATTCAACAAATAGGCGGAAAACCTTAATGTATATATATAAAATATAGCACTATAAATACAATCTAAATTAGGAAACTGACCTATAATAACTGAATTGAAAGAAAATATTCATGGGTTTGTAAATTTTTAAAATACTTAAAACTGGAAATCTATTTCAGCTTGTATAGTCATATTCATAAAGAAATACTCGGCATTCAACTCTATTTTTCAATGAAAATTTCCGAATATTTATAATCATAGTGAGTATCTCTTGTTTGGTTGTTATGTATGATTTATATTACGTAATGCCTATAAAAATAAAATAATAACTAATTTTTTATTAAGGGAGGGATTAAATATAGAGATATTCTGAGAAAACGACCTCTGCCATAAGAGAAAGGCATGTTTAAATTCTTTAGGAAAATCGAAAGATTTCTTTTATGAATGTCGCGTCTTTAAGAGCTTCACAATGTGTTAGCAAATATAATGGATATTTGGATGGAAGATTCAATTGGGGGTTTGAAGTTAAGCGAAAACCCTGTTGGGAATAGGATGACGCTCTCAAGTCCTATCAAGATGAAAATATAATTTAAATTTTGAAATGTTTGAATTTCTATTATGAACTTACACTTATTTAGACATCTTTTTAACCTGATGAAAGATAGGGAGTTTTCATTGAGAATTTTTTTTTTGGAAAATGGCGAACTTAAATGACGATTAATTTACATAGAAATATTTTATTCACGAAACACAATCCCCAATCATATTATAAATAATACAAGTAAACAATATTCACCCTTATATTAAAATTGAAATCTTGTTGAAATAATATCTAAGTGCATGTTTGTGTTCCTTCTTTTAAACAGGTAAAGTTCCAAAAAAAATCAAAAATCAAAAATAACACCAATGAAATAGCATTTTTAGAATTGTTTGTGATTCTCCCTTTAAGTTCTAAGGGTACAAAACTGTTATATCTAGCTTAACGGTGCCAGGACTATTTGCATACTAACATTTCGTCTACTCTCTCTACCTATCATTTTACATGATTAAGATTGTATTGGCGAATGAAGTGTGTGTATTTCTTATAATTATGACCAAAAATTTTAAACTTTAACTCTCTTTATTTATTGGTAAAAAAGTATACGAAATGTCCAGTATGTGAATTGGTAGTATACCAAAGTCCTGACACCAGCTTAACCATCAACTATCGTCGATATTTATATAAGATCATTTTCTTCCTATTGACTTTTTCTTCACATTCCACTTTTTTATTGTTAATTAAAATCGGAGGGACCTTGCGCTATAACTTTTGTTGCACAAAATATAATAAATGGAAAAGTCTAAAGCAGCTTCACTTATTTTAACCATAAAAATATTTTTTTTCTTTTTTTTTATTATCACTCATTCTATTGGCAGATAAATCAGAAAAAATTATACCATTTAAATCGTTAGCTAAATTATCGGTCATTACAAACAGTGGAGATTAAATCTCAATAAGATAATGATATGTGAAATGGTTATATATGCAAATTATTTTTATTTATTTCACCAATAAACACTCCTTTTTGTATTTCAATTTTTAATATTTCCATAACACTTCAAGTATTCTTTTTTCATATTCCCAAATTAACAAGAAATAAAACAATAATAGGGTGACATGACTAAAAGCTCATTTCCAATTGACCCATGGGGAATTCCGCATACTTGTTGTCCACGTAAGTTTCTATACTAATTTCTTAGTTATTAAAGGTGTATTTTAATTGAATTATTTGCTTTTATTGGCTCCTCCATTTAAAACATAGATTTTATATATAGAGCCAGTAGGATGCAGTGCTTTTTAGATCTTCAGCCCTTAAACCCTTTAATGGTGGGGCATCATTCTCAAAAATAATCTAACAAATAATAAAAGGTTATGTAAAATTTTATTATTGGTAAGTTTTTGGACTAAAATTAACTAATTTTTCCCCAAATACTCAGTTTTTTTTTTTTTACGGGAAATCCTAAAATCTCAAGTGCAATTTGAGATTTTTTAGCAAATCCAGTTTTAGAAAGAAATATGAATATGAAAAAAGTTAAATGTATTATTTTTTTGATGTCGACTATAAAGTAGTTTTACAAGTTCTAAACTGTGACATTTTTTTAAGCAAATGCTGTGCCCTCTTTCTTTAAACCCTGAAAAATATATATTCTATCAGCTAAATTGTTTAAATTTCTAAGTAGGATCCTTGAAATCTTAGCAAATTAAGTACATAGAGCACTCTGAGCATTAAAGAGTGAAACTTAAATTATGGCTTCATGCTATTTATGGGGTCTTGTGACTATATTGATATATAAAAACATTAGTTTGGTTATGTCATGAAGTTATAACTTTTTCTTGATTCTGCATATTATTAGAGGCTGTGTATTAGTCTTTTCTTTAGTTACATTATTTAAGTGTGGAATGGAAAAATGATATGCAGAATGTAATTTTATATTACTTCTATTCAAACGTAACTCCTTTTTTTTTTTGTATCACCTAATTTTATTGTAAGATAACATCATTAAAAACTAAACTAAAAAAATATGAAAACAAGAAAAAGGCGTATAGAAAATACCACTATCCTAACTACAAAACGTAACTCTTTTCGATCCAATTTTTTTATAGAAAATAAATAAAACCGCACCTTGCCAAGAAATTTATCAAAATTTTAAATTTATAACTATTGATAATATATTAAATTTTCCAAAAAAATAATTTGGTTTTTTACGTTTATTTCTGATGATTTTATCTGTTATTAAATTATCCAAATAAAAATGATTTTCTTTAATATTACTGGATAATTTACTTTTACAGCCCAAAAAAAAATTAATTTTTATTTTTCATAGGCTAATTGGGTTTATGACTGATTTATTTTTTATTAGGCCGGTATGAAATTGACAGAAACCTTCCTTCGGCTGATATACTTCGATTTTAAATTAGTAAAAAACTTTTACACATTAATAATCAAATATAATAGTGTATAATGCACAAGTAGAAGCTCAATTTATTTTCGTGTAGAAAAAAACATTATAGCATTTGCTAAAATAAACATGAAATTGTACTCAATTTACTAATTTTGGTTTCAGATTACTGGTATCTTTCTAAAGTGCAATCTCGATTCTTAATATTCTAGGAGTTGTAAATTTTTTATAGTAAGCGCCCAACACTATATTTTGATTTAGTTACATTTAATACAAAATTGAAATTAGCAGGCTGGATTATTTGGGTAAATCCGGAATTTTTAATTTTATCAAATAGGTGTATGCGTGACTCGCCGTCTCCTTAAATCCGGAAAACAAAAACATGAATAGTTGCAACAATGGATTAACGTTTCTGGTTCTAATGTAAAAGAATTCTGCAGACCAATGGGATAGCTTTCAAATTAACATTTGCTTATAGATTACATGGTTTTGGTTTTTCTTTCTGCACTAATAAATGGTCGACTGCAACAATGTAATGTTTCAAGATTTGGAGACTAAATCGCCAGAGAGCTAAAAATGTCTGGAAAAGAATCAACATTCTTACAATTCAAAACAGGGCAATAAGCAATAATAATCAAAACAATAACAATCAAAATATTTGGTTTTATATATTAAGCCAATTATAATGCATTTAGGTAAGCTAGACAAAATTAGCAATAAGCTGTTGAATAGATAAATCACCAATTGGGCATGTATTATTTATTTAGCTTACTTTGACGCATTTTTTGAAACGAAAACTTATTGGTGGATTCCATTTTTCAAAGCTACCCCAGAAGCAGGGATGGACATACGCCACTCAGTCAAGTTACCTAAAATACATATGTTTTTTATTGTCGATATTCAATATAATAATCTTCATTTCGTTGTTTAGATGGTTTAACTATTAGCATTTATTGTAACAGTGTTTCACCATCAATTTTCATAAAGTGGATCATTCTTGGAATATTGTAAAAATAGATTTTAATTTCGGCCAGTAAGAGTGTAAAATCTAATTATATTTTTGAATACGCCTAATAAGTTGTTTATCTAGTTACTCGAATAGGTACCTTAACTTAGAGCAAAAAAGTATCCGATTTTCCCATAATTATAAATGCGTAATTACACATAATAATATTTGACATTTACCGACTATAACTTTCAGGTTGCTCTTCACTATTTAAGTTTCCATTGTTACAAATTTTTGAGTCCTAACTCCAGCGGCGTCCAAATCTACCGTCCTTTATATTAGGCTGACATATATTTGATAATAAAAAATACCTTTTTAATTATTAGTGAGCATGCAAGACTAAATGCTTGTGTTTATTGATTTAAAGTTTGTCGCTATTTTTGTGACCCTTTCCGTAAATGAATATACCGGAATTATTTTTAATTGAAATTAAACTTCCATCGCCTATTTATCCCAAACTGAACTAACTTTTTGTTTCTGAATCTTGAAAACGAAAACTCTATGTTAATGAATGGAGCGGCAAAAAAAAAATTGTGAATGATGCAATTCGATACTCAATGCGGTGTTATCCGACTATAAAAATTTTGGATATACATTACTTTCTCGCCCATTCCTATCCCTACGCTCTATAATAGTATAATCGATGTACCAATCTTCATAAATATAACAGATTGAAAGTCCACTTTCATTTAATACACGAAACGTTCACTAATTATCTAAACCATACCAATAATAAAGTAAGAAATTTTATGTGAAATTATTCAGGTTAAGTTATTGTTTTTTCATATTCTTTTCCTGGGGGGGGAGGGGGGTAAAATTCATACCTCACAATTTCACGATTATATTTTGAGATCTATATAAAATATTTTTGTGGCTTCAAAATCTAAATGAAAAAAATATTGCGCTATTCCTAAATGAGGTTAAATTAACTAAATCAAATGTAGGATGTTTCCAAACTCAAATTCTGAGAGATTTTTCTCTTTTGGGATGCATTTAAAAAAATGTCTAAATCTTATATAAGATTATTTAATACATTAAAACTCTTATTTTTTATTAATTCTCTGGATTTGATTATTTTGGTATTGGTGTTTATAGAATGGGAAATTTTGAAAGTGATACTTTTCCTGTTTCTGAAAAAATGATAATCACCGAAACTTAACACGCCCTGAGAAAGTGGTCTTTACAAACCCAGTAAACTACAAAATAGGCTTCTGTGTTCTAAATCTCAACCATCGAATTTAACTTCTTCAGGAAAAAGTGTACAAGATCTTTATTAGGTTTCTGGTAACAAAAAAGTTCAACTTTTTGCACAAGATTATAAAGGTAGTTTTATGCAACACCAAACTGATGTAAAACTGTATATATTTAAAAAAAGGCTCGCGATAAACAGAAATTTGTAAAAAATGAAAAGACTAAGCTCGATATAGTAAATCATAAAAAATATGTGGTATTAATTTGATGGTACGTTATTGAAGGAATATTTATAACGACCTACAGTGAATTCTGCCTACTTTTTGACCATTGAAGTTTTTCGATTAATCGGCTTTTTAACCCTTTTAAAGCCGATGGTCCAAAAATAGCTTTCATTTTTCAGTCAATATTAACATTCCATGAATAAACTTTTTACATTGTTATGAAAATTAAGAAAATGGACCAATTGAAATATTTAATCTACACAAATAGGAGTGATTCACACATTCGGGTCCAAAAAAGGTGCATTCCGATGAATTTATTTATTTCTACTGGCTGCTTTTTTTATCTTGGCTCGTAATAAATACAACAGTTAGGCGACATTTCATGTAGGCATTCAGTCCTAACGCTACATTTGCTACACGTTGCGCTCCATTTTGTGAAATAAACTTTCTATTAAAAATTTGTGGAAATTTATTAAGATTTTAGACAGTGAAAAGTCCCATTTTCTGTTATCTGTCAATAGAATTCAATGAAGTAAGAAAGTGGTTTTTTTCTCAACCAACTTTAATTGAAAATAAGATTAAATTAGTTATTTTAAATAGCTATTATCTATCCAAAAAAAAAAAAAGCTTTATATATTCCGTGCAAGAACCCGATAATAAAATATTAAAAATAAAGGTTCCACAAATCATAAATTATGGCTTTTTGGCGCCTAATATGGTTAAAAGTTGTATGCTCTTCAGTAGTTGTGTGAAAATAAGTTTTAACCTGGAATAAATCATCTGTATTGGATCAAATTTTAGGGGGATTTTCTACAAATTATCGAAAGTGACAACAAGGGTAAAATAATAAATTATTTACATTCTAAAATCACTGATATTTTTTACAGTAAAGATTTCTTTGTCCTATACAAAAGCCGTAGTTACAAAATTGGTTTAATTGAATTTAAAAACTTTGATAACCTGGTTGGGTGAAATATTAAAATTTTTGTGCTCGCCTCTAAATTTGCACTAAATGCAGAATATCACCCCACTAAAATTTAAATGCCGAAAAATCATTTTTCAATAAATTCTCAGAAAGATATTATTTGAATATATCATATTTAATTGGGAAAGGTTTTATCGCTTTAGTATTTTGAATAAAATTAGACAAAACATTTTCAAAAAAAAAAATTTCAAGAAATAAAATTTTATTGTTGATCGAGTCTTTTAGGGCGAACATTAGTTTTTATTAATATTCGGAAAATGATAATAAGTTTTATGTCTTTTATTGGATAGTAAGACTTGAGTTAAAAATCAATAAATTTTTTAAAAATCGAAATTAGCTTCCAAATAAAAACATACAATCACATCAAGTGCAATAAGCTTTTTTATTATCTTCTTTGCAAAAATTAATAGGTAATTTTGGATGTATTTTAATACAATTAACCTAATCATATAATATGAACTAATATTTAGCCTAAATACTTGGATATATAATAATTTATGTTTCATAGTGTGGTTATATTGAGCTACAGCAGCACCCCGCTTAAGCCCACACTTTTAATACGTGATAAAAAAATTCTCCTAAACAGATTAAAGTGGACATTGACTTAATTCCGCGTTTAGTTATGTCCACAAAAAATATTGTGTTCTATAAATTTCAAGTTTTTTTTAAAAAAAAAAACTATAGACTAATACGAAGTATTTCAGTAATTTTTTATTGATTTTTTTTTATTTGTACTTCTTTAATTGTTGAATAAACATCCCAATATTTTTCTTTTTATAAAAAAAACACCATAATTTTATTTTTATGCCAATATTTTCTTAAATCATTTAATTTGATTTATGATTTTTTAAAATAGCCTATCAAAAACATTAAATTGATCTTTCAAAAATAGCTGCTTAAATTTATTAAATGAAGGTGAATTTAGGTAGATGTGTTTTTTATATTGGTTGATATCTATAAAATATTAAAAAATAAGCTCTATTTATTCGTTTGAAAGAATTATAAAATTAAGCTAAATCTGTACTGACAAAGGGCGTTTAAAATTTGGGCTTAAACATATTCTATCGCACTAATGCAATAAGATAGTATTATTATTTGAAATTTTTTATGCTAAAGTATTCGTGTACAAAATGTAGTATATATACACAAAAATAGACTAATTTACAATAAAAAAAAGCATTCATATGCAAATAGGATTTTCAGTCCAGTAAAATCTCTTTAATTTTACTTATCCATATACAAAAAAATTGCAAATTCTTTATTTGTTATCTATTTTCTTTATTAACTTATGAGATAAATACATCCAAAATCAATAATAAATCTAAGTCCTTCTTAATTAAAAAATCTTATATAGCAAGTCCAGATTTTTTAAAAAATACTTGATATTTTTTACAAGACATAATATGATGACATGATTTAATTTAATTTAAGCCCCCGAGAACCTAAATAAAATGATTCGCCTATTAAGAAGAGTTGCAAGAATTCAAGCTACAATATTTCAACCATAAAATAAAAATGAGCGCGTCTTAGCACAATTTATGAGTCTCTTTCGAAAATTTTGCTTTATAAATACTTTTTTAAAACAATCTAATATACTCATATATTTTATAAAGAAAAAAGTAATTCCGAGAATCTTTTGATAAACTAGAAAAAATTTACACTCTTACACAATATATAAAAATTAGAATATGAATAAACAAATATCTATTCTTATTGGGAGTAGAATTTGTTACGCTTTTATTGGGAGTCATAAACCTTTTTTTATAAAATTTAAATATGTTTTTGAAAGTTCGTTCTGAATCAAAATTAATGTTTTTTTTAGTCACCACTATTTAATCCCTTTAAATTTTTATAAATAAATATTTATCTAAAATATTATAAATAAAAAATGGTCATAATAGGTTTAAAAATCGCTTTATTAATTATAAAAAAGGTGCTATAAAAAAAGGATTAAATTTTTCTGAACAAGGATACATCCTTTAAAAATTTTTTGAGTTCCTTCCAAGTGAATTTTAACTGAATAAAGTCATACTTAAAAGGTCAAAATTTTAATTTAGATTCTATTAGTTTAATGCAAATCTAAATTTTCTGTTTTTTAAAAATTCATTAAAGCTTCAAGACACATCCATTAAATTCATTAATATGTTTTTTGTGTTCAAAACTGATATTCAGACTTGATAATACGTATTTTTTCCAATGAGAGTTATGGAATATTTAATTCTTCTTTTAATAGCTATTGATAAAATCTTCATAAAATAATTTTCCAGAATATATTATCTATTGAAAAAATCAATATCCAATTTTATAACAGAATAATTTTGAGTCTTTACCGATAAATTAATTTTTGTCATAAATAGGTTTATCAAAAATGTAACAGATATCTTAATTAAAATCCTCGAATATCCCAAAGCCCTTAATGTTGAATTATTTTAAAGTGTGCTGTTTTCGGCTTGAATATATAATTTTTAAAGTCGTTTTAGTTCTTTATAAATTTTTTTTAGTACTTTTTCTATATAAATATGCTCCAACATACTGAGCTGATTTTTATTTAATATTTTTTTCACATTTCAAAATTATGGAATCAACTTGTTTTAATCCTGAAATTTATTGATTGATGAGAAAATAAAGATCTTTTTTTACGTTAAATTTATTTTAAAGTTAATAAAAAGTTATAAAAAATAATTAAAAACAATTTAAAAAATTAGTCACCTAACCCCCCTTTGCCACACTAGCAGCTCCATAACTTGAGTGAATTGATTCAAGGGTGAGAAAATAAAGATGTTAAAAAATATTTATCGAATCTTATGATTCAAAAAAGCACTTATAATTTAGAAAATAATTTCCAGGCGTATCTAGGAATCTTTTAAATATTTTTGGAGAATTCGGTAATCATAAAATCAGCTTTTAATGCGCAGAAGTTTTGAATCGAACTGATATACCACTTTAGTTGACTTTGGAGCAGAATCTGAAGTTAATTATTTAATATTAAATTTAAAACCAAAAGAATATTATATTCATTTCCCCCTTTTTTGATTTATAAATATTTCTGACGATAAAAATATTCATTTAAATCTTTAGCTGCAATTATTGGAATTTGATTCCCACTATCTAATGGTTTATATGTAGAAACTTTATGTAAATTTTAGTATTAGCTAGAATTTTTTACATTATTTTTTCAGCAATTAAAAATAAACTTTGGCTAAAAAAAATAAAAAATAAACTATGTGCAATATTTTTGGATTTTTTGGTGTTTATTTTTTTTATTTAATAGCCGATGATATATTTTTTATCATCTTATTCTTTTATAAATTTTTATAATTTTTTTTAAATCTTTCGTAGTTATTCTTTTATTCTTGTTTTAATTCTTTTTGCCTCTATTTTTTGAAGCTATATCATACATTTTTCTCGATTATATTTCAATCGAATTTTTCTGATGATGTTTTTTTCATAAAATGGTCTCTTAAAGTATTTTTTATAAATATTCAAAAAAATTATTTATAATTTAATTATGAATCGTTTTTTTCGATTTAAGAAGAATGCTAATTAGATGAAGTACAACTAGAGGTATTTTCTTTGAAAATATTTCATCTAGACATAGCTAAAAATTCCGTCTTTAATTTATTTTTATTTTATAAATAGAATTTTCGAAAAAAAAAATTCAAAAAAATAATTGCCCTTATAACCAAAATATCATGATAATAATCATATCTTGACTCTTGGTAATAATCAACAACCTTACGATCGATTTTCATTCTGGCATATATTTTATAAGAATTTATTATTTTAAAAGATGGGTATACTATAGAGAACCTGAGTGTAGATTTATAAGATTCTTTATATTAATTTGAAATATAATTTTTAAGACGCTCTAAAAAAATATAAATGATTGGCGAATAAATTCTTTGTAAATTCTTTGTGTTTGTAATCCTCAAAATCAAAGAATTCTAGTATATAAAAAATCCAATTTCTAAAAGAATATCTTTTTATATAAATTAGAATAACTTTCTTATATAGAATATTCTTATTTTGGATTAATAATTTTAACCATATTTTTTATTAAATTAATTTTTTTAAAATTTCAGATAAATTATTTAATCTCGAAATTCTCATTTACACTATCGAAATTTAAGCAAAGTGTTCATATAGTTTAATAATCAATTAAGCGGTGTTCTAATTTAATTTTTGGCGTTAATCGGTAGAAGAAAACTGGAAAAAATATATAAAACCTGGAACTTTCCGCAAATTCTGGAAAATATGTATAGAATCTATTTTTAGCAGTCATTTTTGTCTGCAAATTTCGGAAAAATTCCGCAATTTTTTTTTGAAATATAAACATTGGCTATTTTTTTTCTTTTTGCTAAAACTTAACTTAAGCTGAAATAAAATACCAATAATATTTCATATAGGTGTTTCTTTTGTGGTTTCACAAAGATTTTATCTAAT